>CAMPDV010006231.1:0-23139 GCA_946699065.1 Loxodes magnus | reverse complement strand
AATTTTATATCAGAGTGAGTTAACAAAGTATGAAAAAAAGTTAGTTTATTTTTTTAGAGAAAAAAAGGATAGTTTTTGAAGTGTTTTGGAGTGAGAATACGAAATTTTAATATCAGAGTGAGTTAACAAAGTATGAAAAAAAGTTAGTAATTTTTTTAGAGAAAAAAAGGATAGTTTTTGAAGTGTTTTGGAGTGAGAATACGAAATTTTAATATCAGAGTGAGTTAACAAAGTATGAAAAAAAGTTAGTTTATTTTTTTTAGAGAAAAAAAGGATAGTTTTTGAAGTGTTTTGGAGTGAGAATACGAAATTTTAATATCAGAGTGAGTTAACAAAGTATGAAAAAAAGTTAGTTTATTTTTTTAGAGAAAAAAAGGATAGTTTTTGAAGTGTTTTGGAGTGAGAATACGAAATTTTAATATCAGAGTGAGTTAACAAAGTATGAAAAAAAGTTAGTTTATTTTTTTAGAGAAAAAAGGATAGTTTTTGAAGTGTTTTGGAGTGAGAATACGAAATTTTAATATCAGAGTGAGTTAACAAAGTATGAAAAAAAGTTAGTAATTTTTTTAGAGAAAAAAAGGATAGTTTTTGAAGTGTTTTGGAGTGAGAATACGAAATTTTAATATCAGAGTGAGTTAACAAAGTATGAAAAAAAGTTAGTTTATTTTTTTAGAGAAAAAAAGGATAGTTTTTGAAGTGTTTTGGAGTGAGAATACGAAATTTTAATATCAGAGTGAGTTAACAAAGTATGAAAAAAAGTTAGTTTATTTTTTTAGAGAAAAAAAGGATAGTTTTTGAAGTGTTTTGGAGTGAGAATACGAAATTTTAATATCAGAGTGAGTTAACAAAGTATGAAAAAAAGTTAGTTTATTTTTTTTAGAGAAAAAAAGGATAGTTTTTGAAGTGTTTTGGAGTGAGAATACGAAATTTTAATATCAGAGTGAGTTAACAAAGTATGAAAAAAAGTTAGTAATTTTTTTAGAGAAAAAAAAGGATAGTTTTTGAAGTGTTTTGGAGTGAGAATACGAAATTTTAATATCAGAGTGAGTTAACAAAGTATGAAAAAAAGTTAGTAATTTTTTTAGAGAAAAAAAGGATAGTTTTTGAAGTGTTTTGGAGTGAGAATACGAAATTTTAATATCAGAGTGAGTTAACAAAGTATGAAAAAAAGTTAGTAATTTTTTTAGAGAAAAAAAGGATAGTTTTTGAAGTGTTTTGGAGTGAGAATACGAAATTTTAATATCAGAGTGAGTTAACAAAGTATGAAAAAAGTTAGTAATTTTTTAGAGAAAAAAAGGATAGTTTTTGAAGTGTTTTGGAGTGAGAATACGAAATTTTAATATCAGAGTGAGTTAACAAAGTATGAAAAAAGTTAGTAATTTTTTTAGAGAAAAAAAGGATAGTTTTTGAAGTGTTTTGGAGTGAGAATACGAAATTTTAATATCAGAGTGAGTTAACAAAGTATGAAAAAAAGTTAGTAATTTTTTTAGAGAAAAAAGGATAGTTTTTGAAGTGTTTTGGAGTGAGAATACGAAATTTTAATATCAGAGTGAGTTAACAAAGTATGAAAAAAAGTTAGTAATTTTTTTAGAGAAAAAAAGGATAGTTTTTGAAGTGTTTTGGAGTGAGAATACGAAATTTTAATATCAGAGTGAGTTAACAAAGTATGAAAAAAAGTTAGTTTATTTTTTTAGAGAAAAAAAGGATAGTTTTTGAAGTGTTTTGGAGTGAGAATACGAAATTTTAATATCAGAGTGAGTTAACAAAGTATGAAAAAAAGTTAGTTTATTTTTTTAGAGAAAAAAAGGATAGTTTTTGAAGTGTTTTGGAGTGAGAATACGAAATTTTAATATCAGAGTGAGTTAACAAAGGTAGAAAAAAAGTTAGTAATTTTTTTAGAGAAAAAAAGGATAGTTTTTGAAGTGTTTTGGAGTGAGAATACGAAATTTTAATATCAGAGTGAGTTAACAAAGGTAGAAAAAAAGTTAGTAATTTTTTTAGAGAAAAAAAGGATAGTTTTTGAAGTGTTTTGGAGTGAGAATACGAAATTTTAATATCAGAGTGAGTTAACAAAGTATGAAAAAAAGTTAGTAATTTTTTTAGAGAAAAAAAGGATAGTTTTTGAAGTGTTTTGGAGTGAGAATACGAAATTTTAATATCAGAGTGAGTTAACAAAGTATGAAAAAAAGTTAGTTTATTTTTTTAGAGAAAAAAAGGATAGTTTTTTGAAGTGTTTTGGAGTGAGAATACGAAATTTTAATATCAGAGTGAGTTAACAAAGTATGAAAAAAAGTTAGTTTATTTTTTAGAGAAAAAAAGCATAGTTTTTGAAGTGTTTTGGAGTGAGAATACGAAATTTTAATATCAGAGTGAGTTAACAAAGTATGAAAAAAAGTTAGTAATTTTTTTAGAGAAAAAAAGGATAGTTTTTGAAGTGTTTTGGAGTGAGAATACGAAATTTTAATATCAGAGTGAGTTAACAAAGTATGAAAAAAAGTTAGTTTATTTTTTTAGAGAAAAAAAGGATAGTTTTTGAAGTGCTTTGGAGTGAGGAATACGAAATTTTAATATCAGAGTGAGTTAACAAAGTATGAAAAAAAGTTAGTTTATTTTTTTAGAGAAAAAAAGGATAGTTTTTGAAGTGTTTTGGAGTGAGAATACGAAATTTTAATATCAGAGTGAGTTAACAAAGTATGAAAAAAAGTTAGTAATTTTTTTAGAGAAAAAAAGGATAGTTTTTGAAGTGTTTTGGAGTGAGAATACGAAATTTTAATATCAGAGTGAGTTAACAAAGTATGAAAAAAAGTTAGTTTATTTTTTTAGAGAAAAAAAGGATAGTTTTTGAAGTGTTTTGGAGTGAGAATACGAAATTTTAATATCAGAGTGAGTTAACAAAGTATGAAAAAAAGTTAGTTTATTTTTTTAGAGAAAAAAAGGATAGTTTTTGAAGTGTTTTGGAGTGAGAATACGAAATTTTAATATCAGAGTGAGTTAACAAAGTATGAAAAAAAGTTAGTTTATTTTTTTAGAGAAAAAAAGGATAGTTTTTGAAGTGTTTTGGAGTGAGAATACGAAATTTTAATATCAGAGTGAGTTAACAAAGTATGAAAAAAAGTTAGTAATTTTTTTAGAGAAAAAAAGGATAGTTTTTGAAGTGTTTTGGAGTGAGAATACGAAATTTTAATATCAGAGTGAGTTAACAAAGTATGAAAAAAAGTTAGTTTATTTTTTTAGAGAAAAAAAGGATAGTTTTTGAAGTGTTTTGGAGTGAGAATACGAAATTTTAATATCAGAGTGAGTTAACAAAGTATGAAAAAAAGTTAGTTTATTTTTTTAGAGAAAAAAAGGATAGTTTTTGAAGTGTTTTGGAGTGAGAATACGAAATTTTAATATCAGAGTGAGTTAACAAAGTATGAAAAAAAGTTAGTTTATTTTTTTAGAGAAAAAAAGGATAGTTTTTGAAGTGTTTTGGAGTGAGAATACGAAATTTTAATATCAGAGTGAGTTAACAAAGTATGAAAAAAAGTTAGTAATTTTTTTAGAGAAAAAAAGGATAGTTTTTGAAGTGTTTTGGAGTGAGAATACGAAATTTTAATATCAGAGTGAGTTAACAAAGTATGAAAAAAAGTTAGTAATTTTTTTAGAGAAAAAAAGGATAGTTTTTGAAGTGTTTTGGAGTGAGAATACGAAATTTTAATATCAGAGTGAGTTAACAAAGTATGAAAAAAAGTTAGTAATTTTTTTAGAGAAAAAAAAGGATAGTTTTTGAAGTGTTTTGGAGTGAGAATACGAAATTTTAATATCAGAGTGAGTTAACAAAGTATGAAAAAAAGTTAGTAATTTTTTTAGAGAAAAAAAGGATAGTTTTTGAAGTGTTTTGGAGTGAGAATACGAAATTTTAATATCAGAGTGAGTTAACAAAGTATGAAAAAAAGTTAGTAATTTTTTTAGAGAAAAAAAGGATAGTTTTTGAAGTGTTTTGGAGTGAGAATACGAAATTTTAATATCAGAGTGAGTTAACAAAGTATGAAAAAAAGTTAGTAATTTTTTTAGAGAAAAAAAGGATAGTTTTTGAAGTGTTTTGGAGTGAGAATACGAAATTTTAATATCAGAGTGAGTTAACAAAGTATGAAAAAAAGTTAGTAATTTTTTTAGAGAAAAAAAGGATAGTTTTTGAAGTGTTTTGGAGTGAGAATACGAAATTTTAATATCAGAGTGAGTTAACAAAGTATGAAAAAAAGTTAGTTTATTTTTTTAGAGAAAAAAAGGATAGTTTTTGAAGTGCTTTGGAGTGAGAATACGAAATTTTAATATCAGAGTGAGTTAACAAAGTATGAAAAAAAGTTAGTTTATTTTTTTAGAGAAAAAAAGGATAGTTTTTGAAGTGTTTTGGAGTGAGAATACGAAATTTTAATATCAGAGTGAGTTAACAAAGTATGAAAAAAAGTTAGTAATTTTTTTAGAGAAAAAAAGGATAGTTTTTGAAGTGTTTTGGAGTGAGAATACGAAATTTTAATATCAGAGTGAGTTAACAAAGTATGAAAAAAAGTTAGTTTATTTTTTTAGAGAAAAAAAGGATAGTTTTTTGAAGTGTTTTGGAGTGAGAATACGAAATTTTAATATCAGAGTGAGTTAACAAAGTATGAAAAAAAGTTAGTTTATTTTTTTTAGAGAAAAAAAGGATAGTTTTTGAAGTGCTTTGGAGTGAGAATACGAAATTTTAATATCAGAGTGAGTTAACAAAGGTAGAAAAAAAGTTAGTTTATTTTTTTAGAGAAAAAAAGGATAGTTTTTGAAGTGTTTTGGAGTGAGAATACGAAATTTTAATATCAGAGTGAGTTAACAAAGTATGAAAAAAAGTTAGTAATTTTTTTAGAGAAAAAAAGGATAGTTTTTGAAGTGTTTTGGAGTGAGAATACGAAATTTTAATATCAGAGTGAGTTAACAAAGTATGAAAAAAAGTTAGTTTATTTTTTTAGAGAAAAAAAGGATAGTTTTTGAAGTGTTTTGGAGTGAGAATACGAAATTTTAATATCAGAGTGAGTTAACAAAGTATGAAAAAAAGTTAGTTTATTTTTTTAGAGAAAAAAAGGATAGTTTTTGAAGTGTTTTGGAGTGAGAATACGAAATTTTAATATCAGAGTGAGTTAACAAAGTATGAAAAAAAGTTAGTAATTTTTTTAGAGAAAAAAAGGATAGTTTTTGAAGTGTTTTGGAGTGAGAATACGAAATTTTAATATCAGAGTGAGTTAACAAAGTATGAAAAAAAGTTAGTTTATTTTTTTAGAGAAAAAAAGGATAGTTTTTGAAGTGTTTTGGAGTGAGAATACGAAATTTTAATATCAGAGTGAGTTAACAAAGTATGAAAAAAAGTTAGTTTATTTTTTTAGAGAAAAAAAGGATAGTTTTTGAAGTGTTTTGGAGTGAGAATACGAAATTTTAATATCAGAGTGAGTTAACAAAGTATGAAAAAAAGTTAGTTTATTTTTTTAGAGAAAAAAAGGATAGTTTTTGAAGTGTTTTGGAGTGAGAATACGAAATTTTAATATCAGAGTGAGTTAACAAAGTATGAAAAAAAGTTAGTAATTTTTTTAGAGAAAAAAAGGATAGTTTTTGAAGTGTTTTGGAGTGAGAATACGAAATTTTAATATCAGAGTGAGTTAACAAAGTATGAAAAAAAGTTAGTAATTTTTTTAGAGAAAAAAAGGATAGTTTTTGAAGTGTTTTGGAGTGAGAATACGAAATTTTAATATCAGAGTGAGTTAACAAAGGTAGAAAATAAGTTAGTAATTTTTTTAGAGAAAAAAAGGATAGTTTTTGAAGTGTTTTGGAGTGAGAATACGAAATTTTAATATCAGAGTGAGTTAACAAAGTATGAAAAAAAGTTAGTAATTTTTTTAGAGAAAAAAAGGATAGTTTTTGAAGTGTTTTGGAGTGAGAATACGAAATTTTAATATCAGAGTGAGTTAACAAAGTATGAAAAAAAGTTAGTAATTTTTTTAGAGAAAAAAAGGATAGTTTTTGAAGTGTTTTGGAGTGAGAATACGAAATTTTAATATCAGAGTGAGTTAACAAAGTATGAAAAAAAGTTAGTAATTTTTTTAGAGAAAAAAAGGATAGTTTTTGAAGTGTTTTGGAGTGAGAATACGAAATTTTAATATCAGAGTGAGTTAACAAAGTATGAAAAAAAGTTAGTTTATTTTTTTAGAGAAAAAAAGGATAGTTTTTGAAGTGTTTTGGAGTGAGAATACGAAATTTTAATATCAGAGTGAGTTAACAAAGTATGAAAAAAAGTTAGTTTATTTTTTTAGAGAAAAAAAGGATAGTTTTTGAAGTGCTTTGGAGTGAGAATACGAAATTTTAATATCAGAGTGAGTTAACAAAGTATGAAAAAAAGTTAGTTTATTTTTTTAGAGAAAAAAAGGATAGTTTTTGAAGTGTTTTGGAGTGAGAATACGAAATTTTAATATCAGAGTGAGTTAACAAAGTATGAAAAAAAGTTAGTAATTTTTTTAGAGAAAAAAAGGATAGTTTTTGAAGTGTTTTGGAGTGAGAATACGAAATTTTAATATCAGAGTGAGTTAACAAAGTATGAAAAAAAGTTAGTTTATTTTTTTAGAGAAAAAAAGGATAGTTTTTGAAGTGTTTTGGAGTGAGAATACGAAATTTTAATATCAGAGTGAGTTAACAAAGTATGAAAAAAAGTTAGTTTATTTTTTTAGAGAAAAAAAGGATAGTTTTTGAAGTGTTTTGGAGTGAGAATACGAAATTTTAATATCAGAGTGAGTTAACAAAGTATGAAAAAAAGTTAGTAATTTTTTTAGAGAAAAAAAGGATAGTTTTTGAAGTGTTTTGGAGTGAGAATACGAAATTTTAATATCAGAGTGAGTTAACAAAGTATGAAAAAAAGTTAGTTTATTTTTTTAGAGAAAAAAAGGATAGTTTTTGAAGTGTTTTGGAGTGAGAATACGAAATTTTAATATCAGAGTGAGTTAACAAAGTATGAAAAAAAGTTAGTAATTTTTTTAGAGAAAAAAAGCATAGTTTTTGAAGTGTTTTGGAGTGAGAATACGAAATTTTAATATCAGAGTGAGTTAACAAAGTATGAAAAAAAGTTAGTTTATTTTTTTAGAGAAAAAAAGGATAGTTTTTGAAGTGTTTTGGAGTGAGAATACGAAATTTTAATATCAGAGTGAGTTAACAAAGTATGAAAAAAAGTTAGTTTATTTTTTTAGAGAAAAAAAGGATAGTTTTTGAAGTGTTTTGGAGTGAGAATACGAAATTTTAATATCAGAGTGAGTTAACAAAGTATGAAAAAAAGTTAGTTTATTTTTTTAGAGAAAAAAAGGATAGTTTTTGAAGTGTTTTGGAGTGAGAATACGAAATTTTAATATCAGAGTGAGTTAACAAAGTATGAAAAAAAGTTAGTTTATTTTTTTAGAGAAAAAAAGGATAGTTTTTGAAGTGTTTTGGAGTGAGAATACGAAATTTTAATATCAGAGTGAGTTAACAAAGTATGAAAAAAAGTTAGTAATTTTTTTAGAGAAAAAAAGGATAGTTTTTGAAGTGTTTTGGAGTGAGAATACGAAATTTTAATATCAGAGTGAGTTAACAAAGTATGAAAAAAAGTTAGTTTATTTTTTTAGAGAAAAAAAGCATAGTTTTTGAAGTGTTTTGGAGTGAGAATACGAAATTTTAATATCAGAGTGAGTTAACAAAGTATGAAAAAAAGTTAGTTTATTTTTTTAGAGAAAAAAAGGATAGTTTTTGAAGTGTTTTGGAGTGAGAATACGAAATTTTAATATCAGAGTGAGTTAACAAAGTATGAAAAAAAGTTAGTTTATTTTTTTAGAGAAAAAAAGGATAGTTTTTGAAGTGTTTTGGAGTGAGAATACGAAATTTTAATATCAGAGTGAGTTAACAAAGTATGAAAAAAAGTTAGTTTATTTTTTTAGAGAAAAAAAGGATAGTTTTTGAAGTGTTTTGGAGTGAGAATACGAAATTTTAATATCAGAGTGAGTTAACAAAGTATGAAAAAAAGTTAGTAATTTTTTTAGAGAAAAAAAGGATAGTTTTTGAAGTGTTTTGGAGTGAGAATACGAAATTTTAATATCAGAGTGAGTTAACAAAGTATGAAAAAAAGTTAGTTTATTTTTTTAGAGAAAAAAAGGATAGTTTTTGAAGTGTTTTGGAGTGAGAATACGAAATTTTAATATCAGAGTGAGTTAACAAAGTATGAAAAAAAGTTAGTAATTTTTTTAGAGAAAAAAAGGATAGTTTTTGAAGTGTTTTGGAGTGAGAATACGAAATTTTAATATCAGAGTGAGTTAACAAAGGTAGAAAAAAAGTTTATTTTTTTAGAGAAAAAAAGGATAGTTTTTGAAGTGTTTTGGAGTGAGAATACGAAATTTTAATATCAGAGTGAGTTAACAAAGGTAGAAAAAAAGTTAGTAATTTTTTTAGAGAAAAAAAGCATAGTTTTTGAAGTGTTTTGGAGTGAGAATACGAAATTTTAATATCAGAGTGAGTTAACAAAGTATGAAAAAAAGTTAGTAATTTTTTAGAGAAAAAAAGGATAGTTTTTGAAGTGTTTTGGAGTGAGAATACGAAATTTTAATATCAGAGTGAGTTAACAAAGTATGAAAAAAAGTTAGTAATTTTTTTAGAGAAAAAAAGGATAGTTTTTGAAGTGTTTTGGAGTGAGAATACGAAATTTTAATATCAGAGTGAGTTAACAAAGTATGAAAAAAAGTTAGTTTATTTTTTTAGAGAAAAAAAGGATAGTTTTTGAAGTGTTTTGGAGTGAGAATACGAAATTTTAATATCAGAGTGAGTTAACAAAGTATGAAAAAAAGTTAGTAATTTTTTTAGAGAAAAAAAGGATAGTTTTTGAAGTGTTTTGGAGTGAGAATACGAAATTTTAATATCAGAGTGAGTTAACAAAGTATGAAAAAAAGTTAGTTTATTTTTTTAGAGAAAAAAAGCATAGTTTTTGAAGTGTTTTGGAGTGAGAATACGAAATTTTAATATCAGAGTGAGTTAACAAAGTATGAAAAAAAGTTAGTTTATTTTTTTAGAGAAAAAAAGGATAGTTTTTGAAGTGTTTTGGAGTGAGAATACGAAATTTTAATATCAGAGTGAGTTAACAAAGTATGAAAAAAAGTTAGTTTATTTTTTTAGAGAAAAAAAGGATAGTTTTTGAAGTGTTTTGGAGTGAGAATACGAAATTTTAATATCAGAGTGAGTTAACAAAGTATGAAAAAAAGTTAGTTTATTTTTTTAGAGAAAAAAAGGATAGTTTTTGAAGTGTTTTGGAGTGAGAATACGAAATTTTAATATCAGAGTGAGTTAACAAAGTATGAAAAAAAGTTAGTTTATTTTTTTAGAGAAAAAAAGGATAGTTTTTGAAGTGTTTTGGAGTGAGAATACGAAATTTTAATATCAGAGTGAGTTAACAAAGTATGAAAAAAAGTTAGTAATTTTTTTAGAGAAAAAAAGGATAGTTTTTGAAGTGTTTTGGAGTGAGAATACGAAATTTTAATATCAGAGTGAGTTAACAAAGTATGAAAAAAAGTTAGTTTATTTTTTTAGAGAAAAAAAGGATAGTTTTTGAAGTGTTTTGGAGTGAGAATACGAAATTTTAATATCAGAGTGAGTTAACAAAGTATGAAAAAAAGTTAGTAATTTTTTTAGAGAAAAAAAGGATAGTTTTTGAAGTGTTTTGGAGTGAGAATACGAAATTTTAATATCAGAGTGAGATAACAAAGTATGAAAAAAAGTTAGTTTATTTTTTTAGAGAAAAAAAGGATAGTTTTTGAAGTGTTTTGGAGTGAGAATACGAAATTTTAATATCAGAGTGAGTTAACAAAGTATGAAAAAAAGTTTGTAATTTTTTTAGAGAAAAAAAGCATAGTTTTTGAAGTGTTTTGGAGTGAGAATACGAAATTTTAATATCAGAGTGAGTTAACAAAGTATGAAAAAAAGTTAGTAATTTTTTAGAGAAAAAAAGGATAGTTTTTGAAGTGTTTTGGAGTGAGAATACGAAATTTTAATATCAGAGTGAGATAACAAAGTATGAAAAAAAGTTAGTTTATTTTTTTAGAGAAAAAAAGGATAGTTTTTGAAGTGTTTTGGAGTGAGAATACGAAATTTTAATATCAGAGTGAGTTAACAAAGTATGAAAAAAAGTTTGTAATTTTTTTAGAGAAAAAAAGCATAGTTTTTGAAGTGTTTTGGAGTGAGAATACGAAATTTTAATATCAGAGTGAGTTAACAAAGTATGAAAAAAAGTTAGTAATTTTTTAGAGAAAAAAAGGATAGTTTTTGAAGTGTTTTGGAGTGAGAATACGAAATTTTAATATCAGAGTGAGTTAACAAAGTATGAAAAAAAGTTAGTAATTTTTTTAGAGAAAAAAAGGATAGTTTTTGAAGTGTTTTGGAGTGAGAATACGAAATTTTAATATCAGAGTGAGTTAACAAAGTATGAAAAAAAGTTAGTTTATTTTTTTAGAGAAAAAAAGGATAGTTTTTGAAGTGTTTTGGAGTGAGAATACGAAATTTTAATATCAGAGTGAGTTAACAAAGTATGAAAAAAAGTTAGTTTATTTTTTTAGAGAAAAAAAGGATAGTTTTTGAAGTGTTTTGGAGTGAGAATACGAAATTTTAATATCAGAGTGAGATAACAAAGTATGAAAAAAAGTTAGTAATTTTTTTAGAGAAAAAAAGGATAGTTTTTGAAGTGTTTTGGAGTGAGAATACGAAATTTTAATATCAGAGTGAGTTAACAAAGTATGAAAAAAAGTTAGTTTATTTTTTTAGAGAAAAAAAGGATAGTTTTTGAAGTGTTTTGGAGTGAGAATACGAAATTTTAATATCAGAGTGAGTTAACAAAGTATGAAAAAAAGTTAGTAATTTTTTTAGAGAAAAAAAGGATAGTTTTTGAAGTGTTTTGGAGTGAGAATACGAAATTTTAATATCAGAGTGAGTTAACAAAGTATGAAAAAAAGTTAGTAATTTTTTTAGAGAAAAAAAGGATAGTTTTTGAAGTGTTTTGGAGTGAGAATACGAAATTTTAATATCAGAGTGAGTTAACAAAGTATGAAAAAAAGTTAGTAATTTTTTTAGAGAAAAAAAGGATAGTTTTTGAAGTGTTTTGGAGTGAGAATACGAAATTTTAATATCAGAGTGAGTTAACAAAGTATGAAAAAAAGTTAGTAATTTTTTTAGAGAAAAAAAGGATAGTTTTTGAAGTGTTTTGGAGTGAGAATACGAAATTTTAATATCAGAGTGAGTTAACAAAGGTAGAAAAAAAGTTAGTTTATTTTTTTAGAGAAAAAAAGCATAGTTTTTGAAGTGTTTTGGAGTGAGAATACGAAATTTTAATATCAGAGTGAGTTAACAAAGTATGAAAAAAAGTTAGTAATTTTTTTAGAGAAAAAAAGGATAGTTTTTGAAGTGTTTTGGAGTGAGAATACGAAATTTTAATATCAGAGTGAGTTAACAAAGTATGAAAAAAAGTTAGTAATTTTTTTAGAGAAAAAAAGGATAGTTTTTGAAGTGTTTTGGAGTGAGAATACGAAATTTTAATATCAGAGTGAGTTAACAAAGTATGAAAAAAAGTTAGTTTATTTTTTTAGAGAAAAAAAGGATAGTTTTTGAAGTGTTTTGGAGTGAGAATACGAAATTTTAATATCAGAGTGAGTTAACAAAGTATGAAAAAAAGTTAGTAATTTTTTTAGAGAAAAAAAGGATAGTTTTTGAAGTGTTTTGGAGTGAGAATACGAAATTTTAATATCAGAGTGAGTTAACAAAGTATGAAAAAAAGTTAGTTTATTTTTTTAGAGAAAAAAAGGATAGTTTTTGAAGTGTTTTGGAGTGAGAATACGAAATTTTAATATCAGAGTGAGTTAACAAAGTATGAAAAAAAGTTAGTTTATTTTTTTAGAGAAAAAAAGGATAGTTTTTGAAGTGTTTTGGAGTGAGAATACGAAATTTTAATATCAGAGTGAGTTAACAAAGTATGAAAAAAAGTTAGTTTATTTTTTTAGAGAAAAAAGGATAGTTTTTGAAGTGTTTTGGAGTGAGAATACGAAATTTTAATATCAGAGTGAGTTAACAAAGTATGAAAAAAAGTTAGTTTATTTTTTTAGAGAAAAAAAGGATAGTTTTTGAAGTGTTTTGGAGTGAGAATACGAAATTTTAATATCAGAGTGAGTTAACAAAGTATGAAAAAAAGTTAGTTTATTTTTTTAGAGAAAAAAAGGATAGTTTTTGAAGTGTTTTGGAGTGAGAATACGAAATTTTAATATCAGAGTGAGTTAACAAAGTATGAAAATAAGTTAGTAATTTTTTTAGAGAAAAAAAGGATAGTTTTTGAAGTGTTTTGGAGTGAGAATACGAAATTTTAATATCAGAGTGAGTTAACAAAGTATGAAAAAAAGTTAGTAATTTTTTTAGAGAAAAAAAGGATAGTTTTTGAAGTGTTTTGGAGTGAGAATACGAAATTTTAATATCAGAGTGAGTTAACAAAGTATGAAAATAAGTTAGTAATTTTTTTAGAGAAAAAAAGGATAGTTTTTGAAGTGTTTTGGAGTGAGAATACGAAATTTTAATATCAGAGTGAGTTAACAAAGTATGAAAAAAAGTTAGTTTATTTTTTTAGAGAAAAAAAGGATAGTTTTTGAAGTGTTTTGGAGTGAGAATACGAAATTTTAATATCAGAGTGAGATAACAAAGGTAGAAAAAAAGTTAGTAATTTTTTTAGAGAAAAAAAGGATAGTTTTTGAAGTGTTTTGGAGTGAGAATACGAAATTTTAATATCAGAGTGAGTTAACAAAGTATGAAAAAAAGTTAGTTTATTTTTTTAGAGAAAAAAAGGATAGTTTTTGAAGTGTTTTGGAGTGAGAATACGAAATTTTAATATCAGAGTGAGTTAACAAAGTATGAAAAAAAGTTAGTTTATTTTTTTAGAGAAAAAAAGGATAGTTTTTGAAGTGTTTTGGAGTGAGAATACGAAATTTTAATATCAGAGTGAGTTAACAAAGGTAGAAAAAAAGTTAGTAATTTTTTTAGAGAAAAAAAGGATAGTTTTTGAAGTGTTTTGGAGTGAGAATACGAAATTTTAATATCAGAGTGAGTTAACAAAGTATGAAAAAAAGTTAGTTTATTTTTTTAGAGAAAAAAAGGATAGTTTTTGAAGTGTTTTGGAGTGAGAATACGAAATTTTAATATCAGAGTGAGTTAACAAAGTATGAAAAAAAGTTAGTTTATTTTTTTAGAGAAAAAAAGGATAGTTTTTGAAGTGTTTTGGAGTGAGAATACGAAATTTTAATATCAGAGTGAGTTAACAAAGTATGAAAAAAAGTTTGTAATTTTTTTAGAGAAAAAAAGCATAGTTTTTGAAGTGTTTTGGAGTGAGAATACGAAATTTTAATATCAGAGTGAGTTAACAAAGTATGAAAAAAAGTTAGTAATTTTTTAGAGAAAAAAAGGATAGTTTTTGAAGTGTTTTGGAGTGAGAATACGAAATTTTAATATCAGAGTGAGTTAACAAAGTATGAAAAAAAGTTAGTAATTTTTTTAGAGAAAAAAAGGATAGTTTTTGAAGTGTTTTGGAGTGAGAATACGAAATTTTAATATCAGAGTGAGTTAACAAAGTATGAAAAAAAGTTAGTTTATTTTTTTAGAGAAAAAAAGGATAGTTTTTGAAGTGTTTTGGAGTGAGAATACGAAATTTTAATATCAGAGTGAGTTAACAAAGTATGAAAAAAAGTTAGTTTATTTTTTTAGAGAAAAAAAGGATAGTTTTTGAAGTGTTTTGGAGTGAGAATACGAAATTTTAATATCAGAGTGAGATAACAAAGTATGAAAAAAAGTTAGTAATTTTTTTAGAGAAAAAAAGGATAGTTTTTGAAGTGTTTTGGAGTGAGAATACGAAATTTTAATATCAGAGTGAGTTAACAAAGTATGAAAAAAAGTTAGTTTATTTTTTTAGAGAAAAAAAGGATAGTTTTTGAAGTGTTTTGGAGTGAGAATACGAAATTTTAATATCAGAGTGAGTTAACAAAGTATGAAAAAAAGTTAGTAATTTTTTTAGAGAAAAAAAGGATAGTTTTTGAAGTGTTTTGGAGTGAGAATACGAAATTTTAATATCAGAGTGAGTTAACAAAGTATGAAAAAAAGTTAGTAATTTTTTTAGAGAAAAAAAGGATAGTTTTTGAAGTGTTTTGGAGTGAGAATACGAAATTTTAATATCAGAGTGAGTTAACAAAGTATGAAAAAAAGTTAGTAATTTTTTTAGAGAAAAAAAGGATAGTTTTTGAAGTGTTTTGGAGTGAGAATACGAAATTTTAATATCAGAGTGAGTTAACAAAGTATGAAAAAAAGTTAGTAATTTTTTTAGAGAAAAAAAGGATAGTTTTTGAAGTGTTTTGGAGTGAGAATACGAAATTTTAATATCAGAGTGAGTTAACAAAGGTAGAAAAAAAGTTAGTTTATTTTTTTAGAGAAAAAAAGCATAGTTTTTGAAGTGTTTTGGAGTGAGAATACGAAATTTTAATATCAGAGTGAGTTAACAAAGTATGAAAAAAAGTTAGTAATTTTTTTAGAGAAAAAAAGGATAGTTTTTGAAGTGTTTTGGAGTGAGAATACGAAATTTTAATATCAGAGTGAGTTAACAAAGTATGAAAAAAAGTTAGTAATTTTTTTAGAGAAAAAAAGGATAGTTTTTGAAGTGTTTTGGAGTGAGAATACGAAATTTTAATATCAGAGTGAGTTAACAAAGTATGAAAAAAAGTTAGTTTATTTTTTTAGAGAAAAAAAGGATAGTTTTTGAAGTGTTTTGGAGTGAGAATACGAAATTTTAATATCAGAGTGAGTTAACAAAGTATGAAAAAAAGTTAGTAATTTTTTTAGAGAAAAAAAGGATAGTTTTTGAAGTGTTTTGGAGTGAGAATACGAAATTTTAATATCAGAGTGAGTTAACAAAGTATGAAAAAAAGTTAGTTTATTTTTTTAGAGAAAAAAAGGATAGTTTTTGAAGTGTTTTGGAGTGAGAATACGAAATTTTAATATCAGAGTGAGTTAACAAAGTATGAAAAAAAGTTAGTTTATTTTTTTAGAGAAAAAAAGGATAGTTTTTGAAGTGTTTTGGAGTGAGAATACGAAATTTTAATATCAGAGTGAGTTAACAAAGTATGAAAAAAAGTTAGTTTATTTTTTTAGAGAAAAAAGGATAGTTTTTGAAGTGTTTTGGAGTGAGAATACGAAATTTTAATATCAGAGTGAGTTAACAAAGTATGAAAAAAAGTTAGTTTATTTTTTTAGAGAAAAAAAGGATAGTTTTTGAAGTGTTTTGGAGTGAGAATACGAAATTTTAATATCAGAGTGAGTTAACAAAGTATGAAAAAAAGTTAGTTTATTTTTTTAGAGAAAAAAAGGATAGTTTTTGAAGTGTTTTGGAGTGAGAATACGAAATTTTAATATCAGAGTGAGTTAACAAAGTATGAAAATAAGTTAGTAATTTTTTTAGAGAAAAAAAGGATAGTTTTTGAAGTGTTTTGGAGTGAGAATACGAAATTTTAATATCAGAGTGAGTTAACAAAGTATGAAAAAAAGTTAGTAATTTTTTTAGAGAAAAAAAGGATAGTTTTTGAAGTGTTTTGGAGTGAGAATACGAAATTTTAATATCAGAGTGAGTTAACAAAGTATGAAAAAAAGTTAGTAATTTTTTTAGAGAAAAAAAGGATAGTTTTTGAAGTGTTTTGGAGTGAGAATACGAAATTTTAATATCAGAGTGAGTTAACAAAGTATGAAAAAAAGTTAGTTTATTTTTTTAGAGAAAAAAAGGATAGTTTTTGAAGTGTTTTGGAGTGAGAATACGAAATTTTAATATCAGAGTGAGATAACAAAGGTAGAAAAAAAGTTAGTAATTTTTTTAGAGAAAAAAAGGATAGTTTTTGAAGTGTTTTGGAGTGAGAATACGAAATTTTAATATCAGAGTGAGTTAACAAAGTATGAAAAAAAGTTAGTTTATTTTTTTAGAGAAAAAAAGGATAGTTTTTGAAGTGTTTTGGAGTGAGAATACGAAATTTTAATATCAGAGTGAGTTAACAAAGTATGAAAAAAAGTTAGTTTATTTTTTTAGAGAAAAAAAGGATAGTTTTTGAAGTGTTTTGGAGTGAGAATACGAAATTTTAATATCAGAGTGAGTTAACAAAGTATGAAAAAAAGTTAGTTTATTTTTTTAGAGAAAAAAAGGATAGTTTTTGAAGTGTTTTGGAGTGAGAATACGAAATTTTAATATCAGAGTGAGTTAACAAAGTATGAAAAAAAGTTAGTTTATTTTTTTAGAGAAAAAAAGGATAGTTTTTGAAGTGTTTTGGAGTGAGAATACGAAATTTTAATATCAGAGTGAGTTAACAAAGTATGAAAAAAAGTTAGTTTATTTTTTTAGAGAAAAAAAGGATAGTTTTTGAAGTGTTTTGGAGTGAGAATACGAAATTTTAATATCAGAGTGAGTTAACAAAGTATGAAAAAAAGTTAGTAATTTTTTTAGAGAAAAAAAGGATAGTTTTTGAAGTGTTTTGGAGTGAGAATACGAAATTTTAATATCAGAGTGAGTTAACAAAGTATGAAAAAAAGTTAGTTTATTTTTTTAGAGAAAAAAAGGATAGTTTTTGAAGTGTTTTGGAGTGAGAATACGAAATTTTAATATCAGAGTGAGTTAACAAAGTATGAAAAAAAGTTAGTAATTTTTTTAGAGAAAAAAAGGATAGTTTTTGAAGTGTTTTGGAGTGAGAATACGAAATTTTAATATCAGAGTGAGTTAACAAAGTATGAAAAAAAGTTAGTAATTTTTTTAGAGAAAAAAAGGATAGTTTTTGAAGTGTTTTGGAGTGAGAATACGAAATTTTAATATCAGAGTGAGTTAACAAAGTATGAAAATAAGTTAGTAATTTTTTTAGAGAAAAAAAGGATAGTTTTTGAAGTGTTTTGGAGTGAGAATACGAAATTTTAATATCAGAGTGAGTTAACAAAGGTAGAAAAAAAGTTTATTTTTTTAGAGAAAAAAAGGATAGTTTTTGAAGTGTTTTGGAGTGAGAATACGAAATTTTAATATCAGAGTGAGTTAACAAAGTATGAAAAAAAGTTAGTTTATTTTTTTAGAGAAAAAAAGGATAGTTTTTGAAGTGTTTTGGAGTGAGAATACGAAATTTTAATATCAGAGTGAGTTAACAAAGTATGAAAAAAAGTTAGTAATTTTTTTAGAGAAAAAAAGGATAGTTTTTGAAGTGTTTTGGAGTGAGAATACGAAATTTTAATATCAGAGTGAGTTAACAAAGTATGAAAAAAAGTTAGTTTATTTTTTTAGAGAAAAAAAGGATAGTTTTTGAAGTGTTTTGGAGTGAGAATACGAAATTTTAATATCAGAGTGAGTTAACAAAGGTAGAAAAAAAGTTTATTTTTTTAGAGAAAAAAAGGATAGTTTTTGAAGTGTTTTGGAGTGAGAATACGAAATTTTAATATCAGAGTGAGTTAACAAAGTATGAAAAAAAGTTAGTTTATTTTTTTAGAGAAAAAAAGGATAGTTTTTGAAGTGTTTTGGAGTGAGAATACGAAATTTTAATATCAGAGTGAGTTAACAAAGTATGAAAAAAAGTTTGTAATTTTTTTAGAGAAAAAAAACATAGTTTTTGAAGTGTTTTGGAGTGAGAATACGAAATTTTAATATCAGAGTGAGTTAACAAAGTATGAAAAAAAGTTAGTAATTTTTTAGAGAAAAAAAGGATAGTTTTTGAAGTGTTTTGGAGTGAGAATACGAAATTTTAATATCAGAGTGAGTTAACAAAGTATGAAAAAAAGTTAGTAATTTTTTTAGAGAAAAAAAGGATAGTTTTTGAAGTGTTTTGGAGTGAGAATACGAAATTTTAATATCAGAGTGAGTTAACAAAGTATGAAAAAAAGTTAGTTTATTTTTTTAGAGAAAAAAAGGATAGTTTTTTGAAGTGTTTTGGAGTGAGAATACGAAATTTTAATATCAGAGTGAGTTAACAAAGTATGAAAAAAAGTTAGTTTATTTTTTTAGAGAAAAAAAGGATAGTTTTTGAAGTGTTTTGGAGTGAGAATACGAAATTTTAATATCAGAGTGAGTTAACAAAGTATGAAAAAAAGTTAGTAATTTTTTTAGAGAAAAAAAGGATAGTTTTTGAAGTGTTTTGGAGTGAGAATACGAAATTTTAATATCAGAGTGAGTTAACAAAGTATGAAAAAAAGTTAGTTTATTTTTTTAGAGAAAAAAAGGATAGTTTTTGAAGTGTTTTGGAGTGAGAATACGAAATTTTAATATCAGAGTGAGTTAACAAAGTATGAAAAAAAGTTAGTTTATTTTTTTAGAGAAAAAAAGGATAGTTTTTGAAGTGTTTTGGAGTGAGAATACGAAATTTTAATATCAGAGTGAGTTAACAAAGTATGAAAAAAAGTTAGTAATTTTTTTAGAGAAAAAAAGGATAGTTTTTGAAGTGTTTTGGAGTGAGAATACGAAATTTTAATATCAGAGTGAGTTAACAAAGTATGAAAAAAAGTTAGTTTATTTTTTTAGAGAAAAAAAGGATAGTTTTTGAAGTGTTTTGGAGTGAGAATACGAAATTTTAATATCAGAGTGAGTTAACAAAGTATGAAAAAAAGTTAGTAATTTTTTTAGAGAAAAAAAGGATAGTTTTTGAAGTGTTTTGGAGTGAGAATACGAAATTTTAATATCAGAGTGAGTTAACAAAGTATGAAAAAAAGTTAGTAATTTTTTTAGAGAAAAAAAGGATAGTTTTTTGAAGTGTTTTGGAGTGAGAATACGAAATTTTAATATCAGAGTGAGTTAACAAAGTATGAAAAAAAGTTAGTAATTTTTTTAGAGAAAAAAAGGATAGTTTTTGAAGTGTTTTGGAGTGAGAATACGAAATTTTAATATCAGAGTGAGTTAACAAAGTATGAAAATAAGTTAGTAATTTTTTTAGAGAAAAAAAGGATAGTTTTTGAAGTGTTTTGGAGTGAGAATACGAAATTTTAATATCAGAGTGAGTTAACAAAGGTAGAAAAAAAGTTAGTAATTTTTTTAGAGAAAAAAAGGATAGTTTTTGAAGTGTTTTGGAGTGAGAATACGAAATTTTAATATCAGAGTGAGTTAACAAAGTATGAAAAAAAGTTAGTAATTTTTTAGAGAAAAAAAGGATAGTTTTTGAAGTGTTTTGGAGTGAGAATACGAAATTTTAATATCAGAGTGAGTTAACAAAGTATGAAAAAAAGTTAGTAATTTTTTTAGAGAAAAAAAGGATAGTTTTTGAAGTGTTTTGGAGTGAGAATACGAAATTTTAATATCAGAGTGAGTTAACAAAGTATGAAAAAAAGTTAGTTTATTTTTTTAGAGAAAAAAAGGATAGTTTTTTGAAGTGTTTTGGAGTGAGAATACGAAATTTTAATATCAGAGTGAGTTAACAAAGTATGAAAAAAAGTTAGTTTATTTTTTTAGAGAAAAAAAGGATAGTTTTTGAAGTGTTTTGGAGTGAGAATACGAAATTTTAATATCAGAGTGAGTTAACAAAGTATGAAAAAAAGTTAGTAATTTTTTAGAGAAAAAAAGGATAGTTTTTGAAGTGTTTTGGAGTGAGAATACGAAATTTTAATATCAGAGTGAGTTAACAAAGTATGAAAAAAAGTTAGTTTATTTTTTTAGAGAAAAAAAGGATAGTTTTTGAAGTGTTTTGGAGTGAGAATACGAAATTTTAATATCAGAGTGAGTTAACAAAGTATGAAAAAAAGTTAGTTTATTTTTTTAGAGAAAAAAAAGCATAGTTTTTGAAGTGTTTTGGAGTGAGAATACGAAATTTTAATATCAGAGTGAGTTAACAAAGTATGAAAAAAAGTTAGTAATTTTTTTAGAGAAAAAAAGGATAGTTTTTGAAGTGTTTTGGAGTGAGAATACGAAATTTTAATATCAGAGTGAGTTAACAAAGTATGAAAAAAAGTTAGTTTATTTTTTTAGAGAAAAAAAGGATAGTTTTTGAAGTGTTTTGGAGTGAGAATACGAAATTTTAATATCAGAGTGAGTTAACAAAGTATGAAAAAAAGTTAGTAATTTTTTAGAGAAAAAAAGGATAGTTTTTGAAGTGTTTTGGAGTGAGAATACGAAATTTTAATATCAGAGTGAGTTAACAAAGTATGAAAAAAAGTTAGTAATTTTTTTAGAGAAAAAAAGGATAGTTTTTGAAGTGTTTTGGAGTGAGAATACGAAATTTTAATATCAGAGTGAGTTAACAAAGTATGAAAATAAGTTAGTAATTTTTTAGAGAAAAAAAGGATAGTTTTTGAAGTGTTTTGGAGTGAGAATACGAAATTTTAATATCAGAGTGAGTTAACAAAGGTAGAAAAAAAGTTAGTAATTTTTTTAGAGAAAAAAAGGATAGTTTTTGAAGTGTTTTGGAGTGAGAATACGAAATTTTAATATCAGAGTGAGTTAACAAAGTATGAAAAAAAGTTAGTAATTTTTTTAGAGAAAAAAAGGATAGTTTTTGAAGTGTTTTGGAGTGAGAATACGAAATTTTAATATCAGAGTGAGTTAACAAAGTATGAAAAAAAGTTAGTTTATTTTTTTAGAGAAAAAAAAGGATAGTTTTTGAAGTGTTTTGGAGTGAGAATACGAAATTTTAATATCAGAGTGAGTTAACAAAGTATGAAAAAAAGTTAGTAATTTTTTTAGAGAAAAAAAGGATAGTTTTTGAAGTGTTTTGGAGTGAGAATACGAAATTTTAATATCAGAGTGAGTTAACAAAGTATGAAAAAAAGTTAGTTTATTTTTTTAGAGAAAAAAAGGATAGTTTTTGAAGTGTTTTGGAGTGAGAATACGAAAATTTTAATATCAGAGTGAGTTAACAAAGTATGAAAAAAAGTTAGTTTATTTTTTTAGAGAAAAAAAGGATAGTTTTTGAAGTGTTTTGGAGTGAGAATACGAAATTTTAATATCAGAGTGAGTTAACAAAGGTAGAAAAAAAGTTAGTAATTTTTTAGAGAAAAAAAGGATAGTTTTTGAAGTGTTTTGGAGTGAGAATACGAAATTTTAATATCAGAGTGAGTTAACAAAGGTAGAAAAAAAGTTAGTAATTTTTTTAGAGAAAAAAAGGATAGTTTTTGAAGTGTTTTGGAGTGAGAATACGAAATTTTAATATCAGAGTGAGTTAACAAAGTATGAAAAAAAGTTAGTTTATTTTTTTAGAGAAAAAAAGGATAGTTTTTGAAGTGTTTTGGAGTGAGAATACGAAATTTTAATATCAGAGTGAGTTAACAAAGTATGAAAAAAAGTTAGTTTATTTTTTTAGAGAAAAAAAGGATAGTTTTTGAAGTGTTTTGGAGTGAGAATACGAAATTTTAATATCAGAGTGAGTTAACAAAGTATGAAAAAAAGTTAGTTTATTTTTTTAGAGAAAAAAAGGATAGTTTTTGAAGTGTTTTGGAGTGAGAATACGAAATTTTAATATCAGAGTGAGTTAACAAAGTATGAAAAAAAGTTTGTAATTTTTTTAGAGAAAAAAAACATAGTTTTTGAAGTGTTTTGGAGTGAGAATACGAAATTTTAATATCAGAGTGAGTTAACAAAGTATGAAAAAAAGTTAGTAATTTTTTAGAGAAAAAAAGGATAGTTTTTGAAGTGTTTTGGAGTGAGAATACGAAATTTTAATATCAGAGTGAGTTAACAAAGTATGAAAAAAAGTTAGTAATTTTTTTAGAGAAAAAAAGGATAGTTTTTGAAGTGTTTTGGAGTGAGAATACGAAATTTTAATATCAGAGTGAGTTAACAAAGGTAGAAAAAAAGTTAGTAATTTTTTTAGAGAAAAAAAGGATAGTTTTTGAAGTGTTTTGGAGTGAGAATACGAAATTTTAATATCAGAGTGAGTTAACAAAGTATGAAAAAAAGTTAGTTTATTTTTTTAGAGAAAAAAAGGATAGTTTTTGAAGTGTTTTGGAGTGAGAATACGAAATTTTAATATCAGAGTGAGTTAACAAAGTATGAAAAAAAGTTAGTAATTTTTTTAGAGAAAAAAAGGATAGTTTTTGAAGTGTTTTGGAGTGAGAATACGAAATTTTAATATCAGAGTGAGTTAACAAAGTATGAAAAAAAGTTAGTAATTTTTTTAGAGAAAAAAAGGATAGTTTTTGAAGTGTTTTGGAGTGAGAATACGAAATTTTAATATCAGAGTGAGTTAACAAAGTATGAAAAAAAGTTAGTTTATTTTTTTAGAGAAAAAAAGGATAGTTTTTGAAGTGTTTTGGAGTGAGAATACGAAATTTTAATATCAGAGTGAGTTAACAAAGTATGAAAAAAAGTTAGTAATTTTTTTAGAGAAAAAAAGGATAGTTTTTGAAGTGTTTTGGAGTGAGAATACGAAATTTTAATATCAGAGTGAGTTAACAAAGTATGAAAAAAAGTTAGTAATTTTTTTAGAGAAAAAAAGGATAGTTTTTGAAGTGTTTTGGAGTGAGAATACGAAATTTTAATATCAGAGTGAGTTAACAAAGTATGAAAAAAAGTTAGTAATTTTTTTAGAGAAAAAAAGGATAGTTTTTGAAGTGTTTTGGAGTGAGAATACGAAATTTTAATATCAGAGTGAGTTAACAAAGTATGAAAATAAGTTAGTAATTTTTTTAGAGAAAAAAAGGATAGTTTTTGAAGTGTTTTGGAGTGAGAATACGAAATTTTAATATCAGAGTGAGTTAACAAAGGTAGAAAAAAAGTTAGTAATTTTTTTAGAGAAAAAAAGGATAGTTTTTGAAGTGTTTTGGAGTGAGAATACGAAATTTTAATATCAGAGTGAGTTAACAAAGGTAGAAAAAAAGTTAGTAATTTTTTTAGAGAAAAAAAGGATAGTTTTTGAAGTGTTTTGGAGTGAGAATACGAAATTTTAATATCAGAGTGAGTTAACAAAGTATGAAAAAAAGTTAGTTTATTTTTTTAGAGAAAAAAAGGATAGTTTTTGAAGTGTTTTGGAGTGAGAATACGAAATTTTAATATCAGAGTGAGTTAACAAAGTATGAAAAAAAGTTAGTTTATTTTTTTAGAGAAAAAAAGGATAGTTTTTGAAGTGTTTTGGAGTGAGA
>CAMPDV010006230.1:0-19429 GCA_946699065.1 Loxodes magnus | reverse complement strand
CACTTTTCTTTGAAATCTAATCTTTCTTTTTCATTTTCTACTTTCATATATGAATCTTAAAACTCTTTTACTTGCTTTTCTACTTCACTTTTCTTTGAAATCTCATCTCTCTTTCTCATTTTATTACTTTCATATATGAACTTAAAACTCTTTTACTTCCTTTTCTACTTCACTTTTCTTTGAAATCTCATCTCTCTTTCTCATTTTATTACTTTCCTATATCAACTTAAAACTCTTTTACTTCCTTTTCTACTTCACTTTTCTTTGAAATCTCATCTTTCTTTCTCATTTTCTTACTTTCATATATGATCTTAAAACTCTTTTACTTCCTTTTCTACTTCACTTTTCTCTGAAATCTCATCTCTCTTTCTCATTTTATTACTTTCCTATATCAACTTAAAACTCTTTTACTTGCTTTTCTACTTCACTTTTCTTTGAAATCTCATCTCTCTTTCTCATTTTATTACTTTCAATTAAGATCTTAAAACTCTTTTACTTCCTTTTCTACTTCACTTTTCTTTGAAATCTCATCTCTCTTTCTCATTTTATTACTTTCATATATGAACTTAAACTCTTTCACTTCCTTTTCTACTTCACTTTTCTTTGAAATCTATCTCTCTTTCTCATTTTCTAACTTTGATATATTATCTTCAGACTCTTTTACTTGCTTTTCTACTTCACTTTTCTTTGAAATCTATCTCTCTTTCTCATTTTATTACTTTCAATTATGATCTTAAAACTCTTTTACTTGCTTTTCTACTTCACTTTTCTTTGAAATCTATCTCTCTTTCTCATTTTATTACTTTCCTATATCAACTTAAAACTCTTTTACTTCCTTTTCTACTTCACTTTTCTCTGAAATCTCATCTTTCTTCTCATTTTCTTACTTTCATATATGATCTTAAAACTCTTTTACTTCCTTTTCTACTTCACTTTTCTTTGAAATCTATCTCTCTTTCTCATTTTATTACTTTCCTATATCAACTTAAAACTCTTTTACTTGCTTTTCTACTTCACTTTTCTTTGAAATCTCATCTCTCTTTCTCATTTTCTTACTTTCATATATGAACTTAAAACTCTTTCTACTTGCTTTTCTACTTCACTTTTCTTTGAAATCTCATCTCTCTTTCTCATTTTCTTACTTTAAAACATTATCTTCAGACTCTTTTACTTGCTTATCTACTTCACTTTTCTTTGAAATCTCATCTCTCTTTCTCATTTTCTTACTTTCAATTATGATCTTAAAACTCTTTTACTTCCTTTTCTACTTCACTTTTCTTTGAAATCTCATCTCTCTTTCTCATTTTTTCTTTGATTACTTTCCTATATCAACTTAAAACTCTTTTACTTCCTTTTCTACTTCACTTTTTTTCTTTGAAATCTAATCTCTCTTTCTCATTTTTTCTATTACTTTCAATTATGATCTTCAGACTCTTTTACTTGCTTATCTACTTCACTTTTCTTTGAAATCTATCTCTCTTTTCATATTATTACTTTCAATTATGAATTTAAAACTCTTTTACTTCCTTTTCTACTTCACTTTTCTTTGAAATCTATCTCTCTTTCTCATTTTATTACTTTCAATTATGAACTTAAAACTCTTTTAATTCCTTTTCTACTTCACTTTTCTTTGAAATCTATCTCTCTTTCTCATTTTATTACTTTCAATTATGATCTTAAAACTCTTTTACTTCCTTTTCTACTTCACTTTTCTTTGAAATCTCATCTCTCTTTCTCATTTTATTACTTTCCTATATCAACTTAAAACTCTTTTACTTCCTTTTCTACTTCACTTTTCTTTGAAATCTCATCTTTCTTTCTCATTTTATTACTTTCATATATGAACTTAAAACTCTTTTACTTCCTTTTCTACTTCACTTTTCTTTGAAATCTATCTCTCTTTCTCATTTTATTACTTTCATATATGAACTTAAAACTCTTTTACTTGCTTTTCTACTTCACTTTTCTTTGAAATCTCATCTCTCTTTCTCATTTTATTACTTTCAATTATGATCTTAAACTCTTTTACTTCCTTTTCTACTTCACTTTTCTTTGAAATCTATCTCTCTTTCTCATTTTATTATTTTCAATTATGATCTTAAAACTCTTTTACTTCCTTTTCTACTTCACCATTCTTTGAAATCTATCTCTCTTTCTCATTTTCTTACATTCATATATGAACTTAAAACTCTTTTACTTGCTTTTCTACTTCACTTTTCTTTGAAATCTATCTCTCTTTCTCATTTTCTTACATTCATATATGAACTTAAAACTCTTTTACTTCCTTTTCTACTTCACTTTTCTTTGAATTCTATCTCTCTTTCTCATTTTATTATTTTCCTATATCAACTTAAAACTCTTTTACTTCCTTTTCTACTTCACTTTTCTTTGAAATCTCATCTCTCTTTCTCATTTTATTACTTTCAATTATGATCTTCAGACTCTTTTACTTGCTTATCTACTTCACTTTTCTTTGAAATCTCATCTCTCTTTCTCATTTTATTACTTTCATATATGAATTTAAAACTCTTTTACTTCCTTTTCTACTTCACTTTTCTTTGAAATCTCATCTCTCTTTCTCATTTTATTACTTTCAATTATGATCTTAAAACTCTTTTACTTCCTTTTCTACTTCACTTTTCTTTGAAATCTATCTCTCTTTCTCATTTTATTACTTTCAATTATGATCTTAAAACTCTTTTACTTCCTTTTCTACTTCACTTTTCTTTGAATCTATCTCTCTTTCTCATTTTATTACTTTCAATTATGATCTTAAAACTCTTTTACTTGCTTTTCTACTTCACTTTTCTTTGAAATCTCATCTCTCTTTCTCATTTTATTACTTTCCTATATCAACTTAAAACTCTTTTACTTCCTTTTCTACTTCACTTTTCTTTGAAATCTATCTCTCTTTCTCATTTTATTACTTTCATATATGATCTTAAAACTCTTTTACTTCCTTTTCTACTTCACTTTTCTTTGAAATCTCATCTCTCTTTCTCATTTTATTACTTTCATATATGAACATTAACTCTTTTAATTCCTTTTCTACTTCACTTTACTTTGAAATCTTATCTTTCTTTTTCTATTATTACTTTCAATTATGAATTTAAAACTCTTTTACTTCCTTTTCTACTTCACTTTTCTTTGAAATCTATCTCTCTTTCTCATTTTATTATTTTCAATTATGATCTTAAAACTCTTTTACTTCCTTTTCTACTTCACTTTTCTCTGAAATCTATCTCTCCTTCTCATTTTATTATTTTCCTATATGAACTTAAAACTCTTTTACTTCCTTTTCTACTTCACTTTTCTTTGAAATCTCATCTCTCTTTCTCATTTTCTTACTTTCATATATGAACTTAAAACTCTTTTACTTGCTTTTCTACTTCACTTTTCTTTGAAATCTATCTCTCTTTCTCATTTTATTACTTTCATATATGAACTTAAACTCTTTCACTTCCTTTTCTACTTCACTTTTCTTTGAAATCTAATCTCTCTTTCTCATTTTCTAACTTTGATATATTATCTTCAGACTCTTTTACTTGCTTTTCTACTTCACTTTTCTTTGAAATCTCATCTCTCTTTCTCATTTTATTACTTTCCTATATGAACTTAAAACTCTTTTACTTCCTTTTCTACTTCACTTTTCTTTGAAATCTCATCTCTCTTTCTCATTTTATTACTTTCATATATGATCTTAAACTCTTTTACTTCCTTTTCTACTTCACTTTTCTTTGAAATCTATCTCTCTTTCTCATTTTATTATTTTCCTATATGAACATATAACTCTTTTAATTCCTTTTCTACTTCACTTTTCTTTGAAATCTATCTCTCTTTCTCATTTTATTACTTTCCTATATCAACTTAAAACTCTTTTACTTCCTTTTCTACTTCACTTTTCTTTGAAATCTCATCTCTCTTTCTCATTTTATTACTTTCATATATGAACTTAAACTCTTTTAAATTTCTACTTCACTTTTCTTTGAAATCTATCTTTCTTTCTCATTTTCTTACTTCATATATGAACTTAAAACTCTTTTACTTCCTTTTCTACTTCACTTTTCTCTGAAATCTCATCTCTCTTTCTCATTTTATTACTTTCAATATGAACTTAAAACTCTTTTACTTCCTTTTCTACTTCACTTTTCTTTGAAATCTATCTCTCTTTCTCATTTTATTACTTTCAATTATGAACTTAAAACTCTTTTACTTCCTTTTCTACTTCACTTTTCTTTGAAATCTCATCTCTCTTTCTCATTTTATTACTTTCAATTATGAACTTAACTCTTTTACTTCCTTTTCTACTTCACTTTACTTTGAAATCTTATCTTTCTTTTTCTATTATTACTTTCAATTATGAATTTAATACTCTTTTACTTCCTTTTCTACTTCACTTTTCTTTGAAATCTATCTCTCTTTCTCATTTTATTACTTTCATATATGAACATATAACTCTTTTAATTCCTTTTCTACTTCACTTTTCTTTGAAATCTCATCTCTCTTTCTCATTTTATTACTTTCATATATGAACTTAAAACTCTTTTACTTGCTTTTCTACTTCACTTTTCTTTGAAATCTCATCTCTCTTTCTCATTTTCTTACTTTAAAACATTATCTTCAGACTCTTTTACTTGCTTATCTACTTCACTTTTCTTTGAAATCTATCTCTCTTTCTCATTTTCTTACTTTCAATTATGATCTTAAAACTCTTTTACTTCCTTTTCTACTTCACTTTTCTTTGAAATCTCATCTCTCTTTCTCATTTTATTACTTTCCTATATCAACTTAAAACTCTTTTACTTCCTTTTCTACTTCACTTTTCTTTGAAATCTAATCTCTCTTTCTCATTTTCTATTACTTTCAATTATGATCTTAAAACTCTTTTACTTCCTTTTCTACTTCACTTTTCTTTGAAATCTCATCTCTCTTTCTCATTTTATTACTTTCATATATGAATTTAAAACTCTTTTACTTCCTTTTCTACTTCACTTTTCTTTGAAATCTATCTCTCTTTCACATTTTATTATTTTCAATTATGATCTTAAAACTCTTTTACTTCCTTTTCTACTTCACTATTCTTTGAAATCTATCTCTCTTTCTCATTTTATTACTTTCAATTATGATCTTAAAACTCTTTTACTTGCTTTTCTACTTCACTTTTCTTTGAAATCTCATCTCTCTTTCTCATTTTATTACTTTCCTATATCAACTTAAAACTCTTTTACTTCCTTTTCTACTTCACTTTTCTCTGAAATCTCATCTTTCTTCTCATTTTCTTACTTTCATATATGATCTTAAAACTCTTTTACTTCCTTTTCTACTTCACTTTTCTTTGAAATCTATCTCTCCTTCTCATTTTATTATTTTCATATATGAACTTAAAACTCTTTTACTTGCTTTTCTACTTCACTTTTCTTTGAAATCTCATCTCTCTTTCTCATTTTCTTACTTTAAAACATTATCTTCAGACTCTTTTACTTGCTTATCTACTTCACTTTTCTTTGAAATCTCATCTCTCTTTCTCATTTTCTTACTTTCAATTATGATCTTAAAACTCTTTTACTTCCTTTTCTACTTCACTTTTCTTTGAAATCTCATCTCTCTTTCTCATTTTATTACTTTCCTATATCAACTTAAAACTCTTTTACTTGCTTTTCTACTTCACTTTTCTTTGAAATCTCATCTCTCTTTCTCATTTTATTATTTTCAATTATGATCTTAAACTCTTTTACTTCCTTTTCTACTTCACTTTTCTTTGAAATCTATCTCTCTTTCTCATTTTATTACTTTCAATTATGATCTTAAAACTCTTTTACTTCCTTTTCTACTTCACTTTTCTTTGAAATCTCATCTCTCTTTCTCATTTTATTACTTTCATATATGAACATATAACTCTTTTAATTCCTTTTCTACTTCACTTTTCTTTGAAATCTATCTCTCTTTCTCATTTTATTACTTTCAATTATGATCTTAAAACTCTTTTACTTGCTTTTCTACTTCACTTTTCTCTGAAATCTATCTCTATTTCTCATTTTATTATTTTCCTATATGAACTTAAAACTCTTTTACTTCCTTTTCTACTTCACTTTTCTTTGAAATCTCATCTCTCTTTCTCATTTTCTTACTTTCCTATATGAACTTAAAACTACTTTTAATTCCTTTTCTACTTCACTTTTCTTTGAAATCTCATCTCTCTTTCTCATTTTCTTACTTTCATATATGAACTTATAACTCTTTTAATTCCATTTCTACTTCACTTTTCTTTGAAATCTATCTCTCTTTCTCATTTTCTTACTTTCAATTATGATCTTAAAACTCTTTTACTTCCTTTTCTACTTCACTTTTCTTTGAAATCTCATCTCTCTTTCTCATTTTATTACTTTCCTATATCAACTTAAAACTCTTTTACTTCCTTTTCTACTTCACTTTTCTTTGAAATCTCATCTCTCTTTCTCATTTTCTATTACTTTCAATTATGATCTTAAAACTCTTTTACTTCCTTTTCTACTTCACTTTTCTTTGAAATCTCATCTCTCTTTCTCATTTTATTACTTTCATATATGAATTTAAAACTCTTTTACTTCCTTTTCTACTTCACTTTTCTTTGAAATCTCATCTCTCTTTCTCATTTTATTATTTTCAATTATGATCTTAAACTCTTTTACTTCCTTTTCTACTTCACTTTTCTTTGAAATCTATCTCTCTTTCTCATTTTATTACTTTCAATTATGATCTTAAAACTCTTTTACTTCCTTTTCTACTTCACTTTTCTTTGAAATCTCATCTCTCTTTCTCATTTTATTACTTTCATATATGAACATATAACTCTTTTAATTCCTTTTCTACTTCACTTTTCTTTGAAATCTATCTCTCTTTCTCATTTTATTACTTTCAATTATGATCTTAAAACTCTTTTACTTGCTTTTCTACTTCACTTTTCTCTGAAATCTATCTCTATTTCTCATTTTATTATTTTCCTATATGAACTTAAAACTCTTTTACTTCCTTTTCTACTTCACTTTTCTTTGAAATCTCATCTCTCTTTCTCATTTTCTTACTTTCCTATATGAACTTAAAACTACTTTTAATTCCTTTTCTACTTCACTTTTCTTTGAAATCTCATCTCTCTTTCTCATTTTCTTACTTTCATATATGAACTTATAACTCTTTTAATTCCATTTCTACTTCACTTTTCTTTGAAATCTATCTCTCTTTCTCATTTTCTATTACTTTCAATTATGATCTTAAAACTCTTTTACTTCCTTTTCTACTTCACTTTTCTTTGAAATCTCATCTCTCTTTCTCATTTTATTACTTTCCTATATCAACTTAAAACTCTTTTACTTCCTTTTCTACTTCACTTTTCTTTGAAATCTCATCTTTCTTCTCATTTTCTTACTTTCATATATGATCTTAAAACTCTTTTACTTCCTTTTCTACTTCACTTTTCTTTGAAATCTATCTCTCCTTCTCATTTTATTATTTTCATATATGAACTTAAAACTCTTTTACTTGCTTTTCTACTTCACTTTTCTTTGAAATCTCATCTCTCTTTCTCATTTTCTTACTTTAAAACATTATCTTCAGACTCTTTTACTTGCTTATCTACTTCACTTTTCTTTGAAATCTCATCTCTCTTTCTCATTTTCTTACTTTCAATTATGATCTTAAAACTCTTTTACTTCCTTTTCTACTTCACTTTTCTTTGAAATCTCATCTCTCTTTCTCATTTTATTACTTTCCTATATCAACTTAAAACTCTTTTACTTGCTTTTCTACTTCACTTTTCTTTGAAATCTCATCTCTCTTTCTCATTTTATTATTTTCAATTATGATCTTAAACTCTTTTACTTCCTTTTCTACTTCACTTTTCTTTGAAATCTATCTCTCTTTCTCATTTTATTACTTTCAATTATGATCTTAAAACTCTTTTACTTGCTTTTCTACTTCACTTTTCTTTGAAATCTCATCTCTCTTTCTCATTTTATTACTTTCATATATAAACTTAAAACTACTTTTACTTCCTTTTCTACTTCACTTTTCTTTGAAATCTATCTCTCTTTCTCATTTTATTACTTTCAATTATGATCTTAAAACTACTTTTACTTCCTTATCTACTTCACTTTTCTCTGAAATCTATCTCTCTTTCTCATTTTATTACTTTCATATATAAACTTAAAACTCTTTTACTTCCTTTTCTACTTCACTTTTCTTTGAAATCTCATCTCTCTTTCTCATTTTCTTACTTTCATATATGAACTTAAACTCTTTTACTTCCTTTTCTACTTCACTATTCTTTGAAATCTATCTCTCTTTCTCATTTTATTACTTTCCTATATCAACTTAAAACTCTTTTACTTGCTTTTCTACTTCACTTTTCTTTGAAATCTCATCTCTCTTTCTCATTTTATTATTTTCCTATATCAACTTAAAACTCTTTTACTTCCTTTTCTACTTCACTTTTCTCTGAAATCTCATCTTTCTTCTCATTTTCTTACTTTCATATATGATCTTAAAACTCTTTTACTTCCTTTTCTACTTCACTTTTCTTTGAAATCTATCTCTCCTTCTCATTTTATTATTTTCATATATGAACTTAAACTCTTTTACTTCCTTTTCTACTTCACTATTCTTTGAAATCTATCTCTCTTTCTCATTTTATTACTTTCCTATATCAACTTAAAACTCTTTTACTTGCTTTTCTACTTCACTTTTCTTTGAAATCTCATCTCTCTTTCTCATTTTATTATTTTCCTATATCAACTTAAAACTCTTTTACTTCCTTTTCTACTTCACTTTTCTTTGAAATCTAATCTCTCTTTCTCATTTTATTACTTTCAATTATGATCTTAAAACTCTTTTACTTGCTTATCTACTTCACTTTTCTTTGAAATCTATCTCTCTTTCTCATTTTATTACTTTCAATTATCAATTTAAAACTACTTTTAATTCCTTTTCTACTTCACTTTTCTTTGAAATCTATCTCTCTTTCTCATTTTATTACTTTCAATTATGATCTTAAAACTCTTTTACTTCCTTTTCTACTTCACTTTTCTTTGAAATCTCATCTCTCTTTCTCATTTTATTACTTTCATATATGAACATATAACTCTTTTAATTCCTTTTCTACTTCACTTTTCTTTGAAATCTATCTCTCTTTCTCATTTTATTACTTTCAATTATGATCTTAAAACTCTTTTACTTGCTTATCTACTTCACTTTTCTTTGAAATCTATCTCTCTTTCTCATTTTATTACTTTCAATTATGAATTTAAAACTACTTTTAATTCCTTTTCTACTTCACTTTTCTTTGAAATCTATCTCTCTTTCTCATTTTATTGTTTTCCTATATCAACTTAAAACTCTTTTACTTCCTTTTCTACTTCACTTTTCTTTGAAATCTATCTCTCTTTCTCATTTTATTATTTTCATATATGAACTTAAAACTCTTTTACTTGCTTATCTACTTCACTTTTCTTTGAAATCTCATCTTTCTTTTTCTATTATTATTTTCAATTATGAATTTAAAACTCTTTTACTTCCTTTTCTACTTCACTTTTCTTTGAAATCTCATCTCTCTTTCTCATTTTATTATTTTCATATATGAACTTAAAACTCTTTTACTTGCTTTTCTACTTCACTTTTCTTTGAAATCTCATCTCTCTTTCTCATTTTATTACTTTAAAACATTATCTTCAGACTCTTTTACTTGCTTATCTACTTCACTTTTCTTTGAAATCTCATCTCTCTTTCTCATTTTCTTACTTTCAATTATGATCTTAAAACTCTTTTACTTGCTTATCTACTTCACTTTTCTTTGAAATCTATCTCTCTTTCTCATTTTATTACTTTCCTATATCAACTTAAAACTCTTTTACTTCCTTTTCTACTTCACTTTTCTTTGAAATCTAATCTCTCTTTCTCATTTTCTATTACTTTCAATTATGATCTTCAGACTCTTTTACTTGCTTATCTACTTCACTTTTCTTTGAAATCTATCTCTCTTTCTCATTTTATTACTTTCAATTATGAATTTAAAACTACTTTTAATTCCTTTTCTACTTCACTTTTCTTTGAAATCTATCTCTCTTTCTCATTTTATTACTTTCAATTATGATCTTAAAACTCTTTTACTTCCTTTTCTACTTCACTTTTCTTTGAAATCTCATCTCTCTTTCTCATTTTATTACTTTCATATATGAACATATAACTCTTTTAATTCCTTTTCTACTTCACTTTTCTTTGAAATCTATCTCTCTTTCTCATTTTATTACTTTCAATTATGATCTTAAAACTCTTTTACTTGCTTATCTACTTCACTTTTCTTTGAAATCTATCTCTCTTTCTCATTTTATTACTTTCAATTATGAATTTAAAACTACTTTTAATTCCTTTTCTACTTCACTTTTCTTTGAAATCTATCTCTCTTTCTCATTTTATTACTTTCCTATATCAACTTAAAACTCTTTTACTTCCTTTTCTACTTCACTTTTCTTTGAAATCTATCTCTCTTTCTCATTTTATTATTTTCATATATGAACTTAAAACTCTTTTACTTGCTTATCTACTTCACTTTTCTTTGAAATCTCATCTTTCTTTTTCTATTATTATTTTCAATTATGAATTTAAAACTCTTTTACTTCCTTTTCTACTTCACTTTTCTTTGAAATCTCATCTCTCTTTCTCATTTTATTATTTTCATATATGAACTTAAAACTCTTTTACTTGCTTTTCTACTTCACTTTTCTTTGAAATCTCATCTCTCTTTCTCATTTTATTACTTTAAAACATTATCTTCAGACTCTTTTACTTGCTTATCTACTTCACTTTTCTTTGAAATCTCATCTCTCTTTCTCATTTTCTTACTTTCAATTATGATCTTAAAACTCTTTTACTTGCTTATCTACTTCACTTTTCTTTGAAATCTATCTCTCTTTCTCATTTTATTACTTTCCTATATCAACTTAAAACTCTTTTACTTCCTTTTCTACTTCACTTTTCTTTGAAATCTAATCTCTCTTTCTCATTTTCTATTACTTTCAATTATGATCTTCAGACTCTTTTACTTGCTTATCTACTTCACTTTTCTTTGAATTCTATCTCTCTTTTTCTATTATTACTTTCAATTATGAATTTAAAACTCTTTTACTTCCTTTTCTACTTCACTTTTCTTTGAAATCTATCTCTCTTTCACATTTTATTATTTTCAATTATGATCTTAAAACTCTTTTACTTCCTTTTCTACTTCACTATTCTTTGAAATCTATCTCTCTTTCTCATTTTATTACTTTCATATATGATCTTAAAACTCTTTTACTTCCTTTTCTACTTCACTTTTCTTTGAAATCTCATCTCTCTTTCTCATTTTATTACTTTCCTATATCAACTTAAAACTCTTTTACTTCCTTTTCTACTTCACTTTTCTCTGAAATCTCATCTCTCTTTCTCATTTTCTTACTTTCATATATGATCTTAAAACTCTTTTACTTCCTTTTCTACTTCACTTTTCTTTGAAATCTATCTCTCTTCTCATTTTATTATTTTCATATATGAACTTAAAACTCTTTTACTTGCTTTTCTACTTCACTTTTCTTTGAAATCTCATCTCTCTTTCTCATTTTCTTACTTTCAAACATTATCTTCAGACTCTTTTACTTGCTTATCTACTTCACTTTTCTTTGAAATCTCATCTCTCTTTCTCATTTTATTATTTTCCTATATGAACATATAACTCTTTTACTTCCTTTTCTACTTCACTTTTCTTTGAAATCTCATCTCTCTTTCTCATTTTATTACTTTCAATTATGATCTTAAACTCTTTTACTTCCTTTTCTACTTCACTTTTCTTTGAAATCTATCTCTCTTTCTCATTTTATTACTTTCAATTATGATCTTAAAACTCTTTTACTTCCTTTTCTACTTCACTTTTCTTTGAAATCTATCTCTCTTTCTCATTTTATTACTTTCATATATGAACATATAACTCTTTTAATTCCTTTTCTACTTCACTTTTCTTTGAAATCTATCTCTCTTTCTCATTTTATTACTTTCAATTATGATCTTAAAACTCTTTTACTTGCTTATCTACTTCACTTTTCTTTGAAATCTATCTCTCTTTCTCATTTTATTACTTTCAATTATGAATTTAAAACTACTTTTACTTCCTTTTCTACTTCACTTTTCTTTGAAATCTATCTCTCTTTCTCATTTTATTACTTTCATATATGAACTTAAACTCTTTTACTTCCTTTTCTACTTCACTATTCTTTGAAATCTATCTCTCTTTCTCATTTTATTACTTTCCTATATCAACTTAAAACTCTTTTACTTGCTTTTCTACTTCACTTTTCTTTGAAATCTCATCTCTCTTTCTCATTTTATTATTTTCCTATATCAACTTAAAACTCTTTTACTTCCTTTTCTACTTCACTTTTCTTTGAAATCTAATCTCTCTTTCTCATTTTATTACTTTCAATTATGATCTTAAAACTCTTTTACTTGCTTATCTACTTCACTTTTCTTTGAAATCTATCTCTCTTTCTCATTTTATTACTTTCAATTATGATCTTAAAACTCTTTTACTTCCTTTTCTACTTCACTTTTCTTTGAAATCTATCTCTCTTTCTCATTTTATTACTTTCATATATGAACTTAAACTCTTTTACTTCCTTTTCTACTTCACTTTTCTTTGAAATCTATCTCTCTTTCCCATTTTATTATTTTCCTATATGAACTATAACTCTTTTACTTCCTTTTCTACTTCACTTTTCTTTGAAATCTATCTCTCTTTCTCATTTTATTACTTTCAATTATGATCTTAAAACTCTTTTACTTCCTTTTCTACTTCACTTTTCTTTGAAATCTCATCTCTCTTTCTCATTTTATTACTTTCATATATGAACATATAACTCTTTTAATTCCTTTTCTACTTCACTTTTCTTTGAAATCTAATCTCTCTTTCTCATTTTCTAACTTTGATATATTATCTTCAGACTCTTTTACTTGCTTTTCTACTTCACTTTTCTTTGAAATCTATCTCTCTTTCTCATTTTATTACTTTCATATATGAACTTAAACTCTTTTACTTCCTTTTCTACTTCACTTTTCTTTGAAATCTATCTCTCTTTCTCATTTTATTATTTTCCTATATGAACATATAACTCTTTTACTTCCTTTTCTACTTCACTTTTCTTTGAAATCTATCTCTCTTTCTCATTTTATTACTTTCAATTATGATCTTAAAACTCTTTTACTTCCTTTTCTACTTCACTTTTCTTTGAAATCTCATCTCTCTTTCTCATTTTATTACTTTCATATATGAACTTAAACTCTTTCACTTCCTTTTCTACTTCACTTTTCTTTGAAATCTAATCTCTCTTTCTCATTTTCTAACTTTGATATATTATCTTCAGACTCTTTTACTTGCTTTTCTACTTCACTTTTCTTTGAAATCTATCTCTCTTTCACATTTTATTACTTTCAATTAAGATCTTAAAACTCTTTTACTTCCTTTTCTACTTCACTTTTCTTTGAAATCTCATCTCTCTTTCTCATTTTATTACTTTCATATATGAACTTAAACTCTTTCACTTCCTTTTCTACTTCACTTTTCTTTGAAATCTAATCTCTCTTTCTCATTTTCTATTACTTTCAATTATGATCTTCAGACTCTTTTACTTGCTTATCTACTTCACTTTTCTTTGAATTCTATCTCTCTTTTTCTATTATTACTTTCAATTATGAATTTAAAACTCTTTTACTTCCTTTTCTACTTCACTTTTCTTTGAAATCTATCTCTCTTTCACATTTTATTATTTTCAATTATGATCTTAAAACTCTTTTACTTCCTTTTCTACTTCACTATTCTTTGAAATCTATCTCTCTTTCTCATTTTATTACTTTCAATTATGATCTTAAAACTCTTTTACTTCCTTTTCTACTTCACTTTTCTTTGAAATCTCATCTCTCTTTCTCATTTTATTACTTTCCTATATCAACTTAAAACTCTTTTACTTCCTTTTCTACTTCACTTTTCTCTGAAATCTCATCTTTCTTCTCATTTTCTTACTTTCATATATGATCTTAAAACTCTTTTACTTCCTTTTCTACTTCACTTTTCTTTGAAATCTATCTCTCCTTCTCATTTTATTATTTTCATATATGAACTTAAAACTCTTTTACTTGCTTTTCTACTTCACTTTTCTTTGAAATCTATCTCTCTTTCTCATTTTATTACTTTCAATTATGATCTTAAAACTCTTTTACTTGCTTATCTACTTCACTTTTCTTTGAAATCTATCTCTCTTTCTCATTTTATTACTTTCCTATATCAACTTAAAACTCTTTTACTTCCTTTTCTACTTCACTTTTCTTTGAAATCTAATCTCTCTTTCTCATTTTCTATTACTTTCATATATGAACATATAACTCTTTTAATTCCTTTTCTACTTCACTTTACTTTGAAATCTTATCTTTCTTTTTCTATTATTACTTTCAATTATGAATTTAAAACTCTTTTACTTCCTTTTCTACTTCACTTTTCTTTGAAATCTATCTCTCTTTCTCATTTTATTATTTTCAATTATGATCTTAAAACTCTTTTACTTCCTTTTCTACTTCACTTTTCTCTGAAATCTATCTCTATTTCTCATTTTATTATTTTCCTATATGAACTTAAAACTCTTTTACTTCCTTTTCTACTTCACTTTTCTTTGAAATCTCATCTCTCTTTCTCATTTTCTTACTTTCATATATGAACTTAAAACTCTTTTACTTGCTTTTCTACTTCACTTTTCTTTGAAATCTATCTCTCTTTCTCATTTTATTACTTTCATATATGAACTTAAACTCTTTCACTTCCTTTTCTACTTCACTTTTCTTTGAAATCTAATCTCTCTTTCTCATTTTCTAACTTTGATATATTATCTTCAGACTCTTTTACTTGCTTTTCTACTTCACTTTTCTTTGAAATCTATCTCTCTTTCACATTTTATTACTTTCAATTAAGATCTTAAAACTCTTTTACTTCCTTTTCTACTTCACTTTTCTTTGAAATCTCATCTCTCTTTCTCATTTTATTACTTTCATATATGAACTTAAACTCTTTCACTTCCTTTTCTACTTCACTTTTCTTTGAAATCTAATCTCTCTTTCTCATTTTCTAACTTTGATATATTATCTTCAGACTCTTTTACTTGCTTTTCTACTTCACTTTTCTTTGAAATCTATCTCTCTTTCACATTTTATTACTTTCAATTATGATCTTAAAACTCTTTTACTTCCTTTTCTACTTCACTTTTCTTTGAAATCTCATCTCTCTTTCTCATTTTATTACTTTCCTATATCAACTTAAAACTCTTTTACTTCCTTTTCTACTTCACTTTTCTCTGAAATCTCATCTTTCTTCTCATTTTCTTACTTTCATATATGATCTTAAAACTCTTTTACTTCCTTTTCTACTTCACTTTTCTCTGAAATCTCATCTCTCTTTCTCATTTTATTACTTTCCTATATCAACTTAAAACTCTTTTACTTGCTTTTCTACTTCACTTTTCTTTGAAATCTCATCTCTCTTTCACATTTTATTACTTTCAATTAAGATCTTAAAACTCTTTTACTTCCTTTTCTACTTCACTTTTCTTTGAAATCTCATCTCTCTTTCTCATTTTATTACTTTCATATATGAACTTAAACTCTTTCACTTCCTTTTCTACTTCACTTTTCTTTGAAATCTAATCTCTCTTTCTCATTTTCTAACTTTGATATATTATCTTCAGACTCTTTTACTTGCTTTTCTACTTCACTTTTCTTTGAAATCTATCTCTCTTTCTCATTTTATTACTTTCATATTATGAACATATAACTCTTTTACTTCCTTTTCTACTTCACTTTTCTTTGAAATCTCATCTCTCTTTCTCATTTTATTACTTTCCTATATCAACTTAAAACTCTTTTACTTCCTTTTCTACTTCACTTTTCTCTGAAATCTCATCTTTCTTCTCATTTTCTTACTTTCATATATGATCTTAAAACTCTTTTACTTCCTTTTCTACTTCACTTTTCTCTGAAATCTCATCTCTCTTTCTCATTTTATTACTTTCCTATATCAACTTAAAACTCTTTTACTTGCTTTTCTACTTCACTTTTCTTTGAAATCTCATCTCTCTTTCTCATTTTCTTACTTTCATATATGAACTTAAAACTCTTTTACTTGCTTTTCTACTTCACTTTTCTTTGAAATCTCATCTCTCTTTCTCATTTTCTTACTTTAAAACATTATCTTCAGACTCTTTTACTTGCTTATCTACTTCACTTTTCTTTGAAATCTCATCTCTCTTTCTCATTTTCTTACTTTCAATTATGATCTTAAAACTCTTTTACTTCCTTTTCTACTTCACTTTTCTTTGAAATCTCATCTCTCTTTCTCATTTTATTACTTTCCTATATCAACTTAAAACTCTTTTACTTCCTTTTCTACTTCACTTTTCTTTGAAATCTAATCTCTCTTTCTCATTTTCTATTACTTTCAATTATGATCTTCAGACTCTTTTACTTGCTTATCTACTTCACTTTTCTTTGAATTCTATCTCTCTTTTTCTATTATTACTTTCAATTATGAATTTAAAACTCTTTTACTTCCTTTTCTACTTCACTTTTCTTTGAAATCTATCTCTCTTTCACATTTTATTATTTTCAATTATGATCTTAAAACTCTTTTACTTCCTTTTCTACTTCACTATTCTTTGAAATCTATCTCTCTTTCTCATTTTATTACTTTCAATTATGATCTTAAAACTCTTTTACTTCCTTTTCTACTTCACTTTTCTTTGAAATCTCATCTCTCTTTCTCATTTTATTACTTTCCTATATCAACTTAAAACTCTTTTACTTCCTTTTCTACTTCACTTTTCTCTGAAATCTCATCTTTCTTCTCATTTTCTTACTTTCATATATGATCTTAAAACTCTTTTACTTCCTTTTCTACTTCACTTTTCTTTGAAATCTATCTCTCCTTCTCATTTTATTATTTTCATATATGAACTTAAAACTCTTTTACTTGCTTTTCTACTTCACTTTTCTTTGAAATCTCATCTCTCTTTCTCATTTTCTTACTTTAAAACATTATCTTCAGACTCTTTTACTTCCTTTTCTACTTCACTTTTCTTTGAATTCTATCTCTCTTTCTCATTTTATTATTTTCAATTATGATCTTAAAACTCTTTTACTTCCTTTTCTACTTCACCATTCTTTGAAATCTATCTCTCTTTCTCATTTTCTTACATTCATATATGAACTTAAAACTCTTTTACTTGCTTTTCTACTTCACTTTTCTTTGAAATCTATCTCTCTTTCTCATTTTCTTACATTCATATATGAACTTAAAACTCTTTTACTTCCTTTTCTACTTCACTTTTCTTTGAATTCTATCTCTCTTTCTCATTTTATTATTTTCCTATATCAACTTAAAACTCTTTTACTTCCTTTTCTACTTCACTTTTCTTTGAAATCTCATCTCTCTTCTCATTTTCTATTACTTTCAATTATGATCTTCAGACTCTTTTACTTGCTTATCTACTTCACTTTTCTTTGAAATCTCATCTTTCTTTTTCTATTATTATTTTCAATTATGAATTTAAAACTCTTTTACTTCCTTTTCTACTTCACTTTTCTTTGAATTCTATCTCTCTTTCTCATTTTATTATTTTCAATTATGATCTTAAAACTCTTTTACTTCCTTTTCTACTTCACCATTCTTTGAAATCTATCTCTCTTTCTCATTTTATTACTTTCAATTATGATCTTAAAACTCTTTTACTTGCTTATCTACTTCACTTTTCTTTGAAATCTATCTCTCTTTCTCATTTTATTACTTTCAATTATGAATTTAAAACTACTTTTAATTCCTTTTCTACTTCACTTTTCTTTGAAATCTATCTCTCTTTCTCATTTTATTACTTTCAATTATGATCTTAAAACTCTTTTACTTCCTTTTCTACTTCACTTTTCTTTGAAATCTATCTCTCTTTCTCATTTTATTACTTTCAATTATGATCTTAAAACTCTTTTACTTCCTTTTCTACTTCACTTTTCTTTGAAATCTCATCTCTCTTTCTCATTTTATTACTTTCATATATGAACATATAACTCTTTTAATTCCTTTTCTACTTCACTTTACTTTGAAATCTTATCTTTCTTTTTCTATTATTACTTTCAATTATGAATTTAAAACTCTTTTACTTCCTTTTCTACTTCACTTTTCTTTGAAATCTATCTCTCTTTCTCATTTTATTATTTTCAATTATGATCTTAAAACTCTTTTACTTCCTTTTCTACTTCACTTTTCTCTGAAATCTATCTCTATTTCTCATTTTATTATTTTCCTATATGAACTTAAAACTCTTTTACTTCCTTTTCTACTTCACTTTTCTTTGAAATCTCATCTCTCTTTCTCATTTTCTTACTTTCATATATGAACTTAAAACTCTTTTACTTGCTTTTCTACTTCACTTTTCTTTGAAATCTATCTCTCTTTCTCATTTTATTACTTTCATATATGAACTTAAACTCTTTCACTTCCTTTTCTACTTCACTTTTCTTTGAAATCTAATCTCTCTTTCTCATTTTCTAACTTTGATATATTATCTTCAGACTCTTTTACTTGCTTTTCTACTTCACTTTTCTTTGAAATCTCATCTCTCTTTCTCATTTTATTACTTTCCTATATCAACTTAAAACTCTTTTACTTCCTTTTCTACTTCACTTTTCTTTGAAATCTCATCTCTCTTTCTCATTTTATTATTTTCATATATGAACTTAAACTCTTTTACTTCCTTTTCTACTTCACTTTTCTTTGAAATCTATCTCTCTTTCTCATTTTATTATTTTCCTATATGAACATATAACTCTTTTAATTCCTTATCTACTTCACTTTTCTTTGAAATCTCATCTCTCTTTCTCATTTTCTTACTTTCCTATATGAACTTAAAACTACTTTTAATTCCTTTTCTACTTCACTTTTCTTTGAAATCTCATCTCTCTTTCTCATTTTATTACTTTCATATATGAACTTATAACTCTTTTAATTCCATTTCTACTTCACTTTTCTTTGAAATCTATCTTTCTTTCTCATTTTCTTACATTCATATATGAACTTAAAACTCTTTTACTTCCTTTTCTACTTCACTTTTCTCTGAAATCTCATCTCTCTTTCTCATTTTATTACTTTCCTATATCAACTTAAAACTCTTTTACTTGCTTTTCTACTTCACTTTTCTTTGAAATCTATCTCTCTTTCTCATTTTATTACTTTCAATTATGAACTTAAAACTCTTTTACTTCCTTTTCTACTTCACTTTTCTTTGAAATCTAATCTCTCTTTCTCATTTTCTAACTTTGATATATGAACATATAACTCTTTTACTTCCTT
>CAMPDV010006229.1:0-24637 GCA_946699065.1 Loxodes magnus | reverse complement strand
AATATAATTAAATTTTGATATATAAATTAATAATTTATACTTAACTTTAAAATATAATAAAAGTTAGTTAAGATTATTATTATAATTACTTATATTACTTAGAACTAAAAATTATACATTCATTAAATTTATAATTATTGATAATTCTTTATTAATTTTATTTTATACAGTTATCTCTAAAGATACGTTTAACTATATTTACTTTTTAATTTACTAAATTATTGTTTTAATTATTGTAGACATTAATTATCAAATGTGAACTTTTATATTTTTATAATCTAGTAATCAAATGCTTATTGTTAACCAATTATTTAAAACTCATATCAAAATTATGAAAAGCATCCTCTTTATTAGTTTTAAATTGATACAAAGATAATTAATTCTAGCTAAGCATATAATTGTTTAATTATTTTAGATAGTATTTTTAATATTAATATCTTACTATTATAAAGGATTATTTTTAACTATATTTTGCTATCATTTAGAATTTATATTATTAAAGTAATAAAGCTAAGGTTCTCTTTAGTTTACTTAGAACTTAAATTCCTTTTAGATATTTCTTCCTTTATATTATCTATGTTTTATTAATTATAGTTAAATAAAGAATTCTTTAAATGGCTTCATTAGCAATTTAATTAGTTTTTAGAACTTAAATTTTAAAATTTATTTATAAAAATAAATGGTATAAATTAAAGCTATTTAGTAATAGTATTTCACTTTAATGAAAGAGTTATTGTACGAAACTGTTTATTTAAATTTTAAATCAAAAGAGTTTTTTGACATCTATAACTGCATGAATTGCTTCCTTTAATTATAGACATTAGTAAATGATTTTAATGCTTTTTAATTATAATCTTGATCTCATCAATTTTAAATTACTCTTGTTATAGTCTCTCTTTATATTTTCCTTTTTTGCTTTTTCCATTTCTAATAATTCTAATCTTCTTGATATAAGTTTCTTGTGAAATATTTTTATTTATAGATCTAAAAATCTCAAATAAGACTTTAGAAAGAAGTTTATAAGTCCTTAATCATATATTATAAAGCGGCTTAAGTCATAATTCTCAATCTTTTACGATAGTCAATCTCTTATATTAGAATAGTATATGCATCTAAAAATGTGCTTGAATGTAACATACTCTCCACACATACAGTAGGGATTATCAATAGGATAATAACAAGCTTAAAGATCTTTTCTAAAATTAAAAGATTGGGTTCTAAGCTTATATATATGATAATTTCTTGTCTAAATTATTTGTTCAACTTAATGTAAGTGTTTACTGGAAATTTGGCTAAGATTACTGAACTGTTCAGTATATATTTAGCTTTTTTCATTCTCTTAAAATTTTGATTAGCTGTATTATAAAAATATTATTGTATTTTGTCTCTTATATATTTAGTAAAAATTTTTTAATTGAAAGTTTAAAAAATTAAAGCAAAAAAGAAACTTTTACTTCTAAATGGAGATGCTAAAGAAATATTTTCACATACTAAGAATATTAAAAAGCCTAAAAAATAATTAAATAAACTTTAATTAAGAAATCAAAAATAAATCCATTGAATCATGGAAGAATTTATTTTTAACAAAAATTTTAATCTAACTAAATAATATAATTCTCAGTAATTAAAAAATAGATAAAATATAAGATAGTATTTAGGAAATTAAAGATTATCAACTCTCATATTTATAAGGATTTTATCTTTTTACCATACAAGAAATACAAGAAATTATAAAATAAATTACGAATGGAAAAGCAGCTGCTTCAGCTTGAATAAAAAGTGAATTTCTGAAATATGGTGGATAATATTTGATAATAATTCTTTACTCTTTTCTGAATAATATGTTAAGATTTGGAATAAATCCTTAGGAATTAAATACATTGTCGGTAATTCCAATATTTAAAAAAGGAAATAAAGATGACTGGAAAAACTGAATACCTATTTCTCTTATTAATATTATTATAAAACTATATGATAAAGCTTTAACGAGAAGATTATACAATCTGCTTTATTAGAGAAATGTGATTAGTTCTTCATAAATGGGATTTATGAAAAATAGATAAACAACTTAATAAATTTGAATAATATAATAAATAATTGATAACTATTGGAAAAGTGCTAAAAGTAATACTAAATTGATAGCAACACTGATAGATGTTGAAAAAATGTTTGACTCAACAGAAAGAAAACTTTTATTAGATCAATTAAAGAGAGTTAAACTGCCACTTGGACTAATAAAAACCTTAGAGTTGTTTTACAAAAATCTAAATTCTTCATTTAGAATAGATGGAGATAAGTTTGCAGAAAAGATTCTAAATATTTTTGACAATATATTGCATCTTATAACCTATTTATTTTATATTTCCTCGAATTCTTCCACATTTTCAATTAATCTCACATAAAATTAAGTTTTGTTTTATAAATCAATTTGCAGGAAAAATTATCTTTTTAAACTATAATATCATCTTATTACTGTTTATCTTATAAAAGAATTGTTTTAATAATTAAGTTTTTATCTTTAAATAATCTAGCAATTTTCAGTTGATATCATACTTTATGAATAAATATAATTACAATCTTTAAAATATTAATAAAATAAATAAATGAACAATAAATAATGACTATTTAATTAGAAAATGAATATGAAAACATTTTAATTTAATTTCTTGATAAGATATTTTAAATTTAAATAAGTGTTTAATCTTTTAAAAATTATATTTATTAAACCACTTTAAATATTATTATGCTTTGGATATTTAGTATCTTAAATTAAAAATTACTATATTGTATAATAACCAAACATTTATTAAAGGAATGTGAAATTAAAAATTATAATTTAGTTGTCTAATAATTTAGCATATAACAAAAATAGCTCATTATTAAGATCATTTATGAAATTGTGTACTATTACCATTATCGGCTTAGTAGAAACTTTGCTTTTTATTATGCTATATATGTTTCTTTTTATATTGTACGAAATATTTCCCATTTTTTATAGATATAATTATAATAGTTATTAACTTACACTTTGTATATTATTTTAATTAATACAAAAGATTAAAGCTTTTAACCTTTTTTGATATAATTAAGGTATATTGATTTCTTAATTATTTACACTTTCATTTTGCTAATTCTTATTATTTAATATTAGAATATAATTTTATTCTTATTTTAGATGGAAATATAAGATAATTTACAAGAAAGTGAAGATTTTTATAATTTTGCATATATTCAAATTATTTATATAGTTTACTAGCAAATGCTTTTATATGATAAATAATCAATCTATTTTTTAAAAGCTTTCAACTTTAATAAAATAGCTTCATTAGAAATTCAAATTTTAAGATTAATAAATAAAATCAATTTTCTATATGCACAGTAGATATGCTTAAGTTGCTTAAAATCAGAAAGTTTATCTTTAAAGCTTTTCTTTTAATATTACAGAATGAGAAAAATTTTAAAGAGAAAAAATACTTAATATAGCAATTTTTCTTAAAAACTTGTTTTCCTCTTCTAAATTAACATCTTTTCGCAAACTAAAAACAGATAGTTAGTCGTAGTAAGCTCTTTTCAAAACTCTTTTACTAATCTTAAATTTTTAATATTTTTCTAATTATTATAATAAAGCAGAATATTTTTAAACTTGATTAATAAATTTTTGTTTCTATATTTTATATAGTTAGGTTAGATACATTATTTAGATCCTTGTTTAATTACTTTTTTTAGATTCTTTGTAAATTGGCATAAAATTTATTATTACAGATGTATTTACCTCATTTTTTTTATTTGATTGATCATATTTTTATAAAGAGATTTTTTAGCTCTTTTTAGATTAGTTATTTTTAAAAATTTACAATATCCATTAAAAAAATAGTTTTAAGCCCTCTTATAAAAAAAAATTTACTGATTTTGTTTCTTCAAAAATTGTAATTTATTTTTTTATTTTTACTTCTTAAAAGTCATTTAAAAAACTTTTCAAATCTTTTAAAATTCTATCCTTTAAGAAAAGGATTTATCCACCCGAAATTCTTTTGTAGCGTATAACTCAGAGCGAAAAAAGGATAATTTTTTCACGATTTCATGGTTATTTTATTATATCTCCTTTTTTCTTGAGATCCTTTTCATTTAAGTAAATTATTATAATATTAAAAATTTTTAAAACAAATTTTTTCATTTACTAGAAAAGATGTTCAAAATTAAAAATTGTATTTTTTCCAAAGCATAAACAATAAATTTTTTTTATAATTTCAAACATAATTAACCTTATCAAAAATATACTTTTAAATAAAAAAGAAAAAAGTTTTTTTTTTAATTTTTAAACAAATTTTCTTAAAAGCAAAAACATTTTTTTAATTTTTACAAAATACCATTTCAACAAAAAAAATTTCCAAATTCTATTTTAATAAAAATTTTTTAATTCCTATTTTTTCTCAAAAATCTTTTATATTTGGAATTTTTTCTTGAAATTTTATTCCTATTTTAAAATTTTTATCCCGAAAAAATTAAATTTATTCCGTGCCGAAAATCTTTGGTAGTGTAAAACGCTGAGCAAAAAAACAAATTTTTTATTTTCATGAAATTTAAGCTCTAAAATTGAAAGATAATGATAAATAAAAAACTTAATATCAAAAAATTTTATAATCCATTCGGAAACGAAACATATTAAAATAAAAATAAAAATTTATTATTGAACTTAAACACAAGAATAAACAAATTTAAATAAATTTATTAACATATAACTTAAAAAATTAAATTAGCATCCAAAAATTCAAATTTTTTTTAGTTTTAAGTCTATTTTAAAAAAAAACCTATTTTACATATTAAAAAAATGTATCCCGTCCAGAAATATTTATCAAAAAAAGTTTTCAAAAAAATTCCTTAAAAAAAATTTAAAGATTTTTAAAATTAATTTCCAAATTTAATTTCCAAATTTAATTTCCAAAACGATTTTAGATAATTATTTTCAAAATTATTTTAGAAACGCTTTTCTAAGAAATTTTAAAAACTTTTTTTAAATTTACTTTCAAAAAATTTATTCCTATTTAGAATTTTTTATCCCAAAATAATTAAATTTATTCCTATTTAGATTTTTTTATCCCGAAATCAAAAAATTTATTCCTATTTAGAATTTTTTATCCAGAAATAAAAAAATTTATTCCGTCCCAGATATCTTTGGTAGTGTAAAACGCTGAGCAAAAAAGAAATTTTTTATTTTCATGAAATTTAAACTCTAAAATCGAAAATTAATGATAAATAAAAAACTTAATATCAAAAAATTTTATAATCCAATCAAAAACAAAACATATTAAACTTAAATATTAAAATTTTATAATATCAATAAATAATAATAATCAATCATAAAAAATAAATAATAAAAAAACAAAATTTAATTTAATTTAAAATAAATAAAATAAATACTTAATTAAATTTTTTAATTAATAATAAAGATTATAAACTTACTTCACCTTATAAATAATATTTTAACCACTTCACAAAAAAAATGAAAATTTATACTCAACTTGAAATTTTTACTAAATCTAAAAATAAATCCATAAAATTTTATAGCATAAATTTAAACTTTAACTTATTTCATTCTTTCATTTAACAAAATTATATTTTAAATATTTTTAAACATCACCCAGTTTAAATCAACATACCTCACTAATTTCTTTAACCTATCACTCAAACTTTTTTTTAAACCAATAATATTTAACAATATAACAAATTTTTAATTAATAAATTAAAAAACTTCATATAACTAAAAACATTATTAACATTAAACATTCATTTAAATGCATTACCAATATCTTATATCTTTAATCGTAAAATTAAATTAAGTCAAATCATAAGTTACTCAACTCGAAACTCTCCATTTTCTTATCATATTGTCAAGTCCTCCCGATACCAACCATCTATTATCAACACTCAATGCTATAGAATCTATTGCATATTTATGTCCTTATAAAGTCTATATACACTCACCCTTATCAAAGTTCCAGATCTTGATTGTTTCATCGTAAGATCCAGAAAATATAACACTTGAATCAACACTTAACTGAATACTTCATACATAACTTGAGTGACCTTGAAGAGTACGAATACACTAACCAGAAGAGAAGTCCCATATCTTAATAGTACTGTCAACATAACCTGATATTATATACCTATTATCCTTAGACACTATCACCGATAAAACTGAGTCTGAATGCCCAGTAAGATTTCGCAAAAGCTGACCAGTCTAGAAATCCCAAATCTTTATAGTTGTATCAGAAGATCCCGATATAATATATCTAGATTCATAGGAAATTACTACCGATATAACATATGAAGTATGACCCGACAAAGTTCTTTGGAGAGCACCATTGAGGAAATTTCAGATCTTTATAGTAGTGTCTTCAGATCCTGATATAATATATCTAGAGTCTGGGGAAATTACTACCGAGGTAACTCTAGAAGTATGTCCCGTTATAGTTCTTAGGATAGCACCAGTCTATAAGTTTCAGATCTTGATCGTGTTATCAGCAGATCCTGATACTATATAGCTAGAGTCTGAGGATATTACTACCGAGTTAACTGAGGAAGTATGTCCCGTTAAAGTTCTTATGAGAGCACCTGTCTGGAAATTCCAGATCTTTATAGAATTTTCTGGATATCCTGAACCTGATACAATCCAATTCAGGTCACTTGATATGGCTACCGATAAAGCAGGTGAAGAGTGACCAGTGAGGACTTAGTCTAAAAAATATGAAAGAAATACCTTTACTTTAGTCATAACTGATCTTGTTTATTAACTTTTAGTAGCATAAATTAGGCAGAATTTCATACTTAAAATGAAGTAGAGATATTTTCCCTAGGATGTGGCTTCTCGCTCTTAGGAGTTTTCTTAAAAAAATATTTTAGTAAATTGCTTTTCTTTTTTCTCCGTTTCTTTTTTCTCCATTTTAATTTTTATAACTTACTTCAATAAATATTTAATTAAAATAACTCAATTAATTTTACTTACTTAATTTCAATACAATTAAACAATTAAATTATTTATTAAGCATACTTATAAATATCTTCTAAAACATTGATTTTTCTATTTTTGTCTTAAAAAAAGACAAGATAATAAACTAATAGTGTACAAACTTTTACAATTTTAATTATTTTATATCCTTTTACTTTTAAATATAAGGATAATTTATTATATCAAAAGTTTTATAACGAAGAATTATATCCTTATTATAATAACTTTAATATGCATTTATTAGTTACTACTTATTTGTGCTTTAAATCAAAGACTCTTAATAAGAAAACCTTATTTCTTTGTAAATTAATTTAATTGATAAATAAAATATTACAATTCTTTTAAAAGCTACTGTTATTAATTATTGTTTTTCACTTACATTTAATCAAAAAAATTATTTATTTAATCTTTTTACTAATTAAAAAAGTAAATAAAATAAGTTTCTTATTAATTAGTTTGAATAAATATTAAAAAACATAAAATTATTTAAAACAAAACATTTTTAGAATTTATAATATAAACTCTTTTAATTGTCCACTTTTTTACTACTATTTAATTAAAACTTTTTATTTATAAAAGTCTCTCTTATAATTATAAACTAATATAATTACTTATAATGTTGATTCTAAGCAAAATATATAAATGTAATAAATATAAGTAGTAGAAAGTAAATATTTAAACTAGCTATAAATGGTGTATCACTAATTTTATCTTACAATTATTAAATAGTAATATTTAATTTTATTATTAAAATAAGCTTTAATATGTTTAATTATGTCTATTAAATACTTAATATTTTATCCTTTTAGCTTTATTAGTTATTAATTAATTTCTCTTTAATTTAGATATTAGATTAGTTATAATTAATACATTTAGATAACTTTCTCTTTTTTCAGCAAACTAATATTATATTTATTATTTATGTTATTTTTGTAATTATCATTTCTAATTAATAATACCTAAATTATTCTAGATTATTTAAAGATAAAAACTTAATTCTATTATTCTATACTTATCCAAAAAACATAATTACCACTATTAATACTCTCTTTCTTAAAATTAGTTGTTTGTTACTAAGAAAATTATAAGCTTTTTTAAGAAAGAAAGCATATTTTTACTATCTTCTATTATTATTTTCTGAATTAATAGAAAGAGTAAACTTAACATAATATGTTTCTTTGTAGTATTAGATAATATAAGTATTAGATTAGCTAATATAAGTTATTTAAAACTAAAATTAAAGCCACAATAAATCCTAGTCTAGTTGACTTTAGTCATAAAATTTAAAAAGAATACAGTCTTTAGTAGTAATAAGAAAGTATTTAAATAAACATAATGAAAGTGAGAAAAAAATTAAACCTACAAGATAAGAGTTTTAAAGCTTAAATTTAAATTTATTAATTAAAAGATTTAAGAATATCATTTGCTATCTAGAATGAAATAGCTGCTAAACTTTAATTTTTTTCTGAATAAATTAAAATAATCAATTGCAACCAAAAGGCATGTTTGATATTTAAAAAATATTTAAGTTTGCAAGTAGTTACAAATTGGATATTGAGCATGGTTTAACAAGTGCTTCTTAAGAAAAATAGAATAACAAAAGTTTTATAGAAGAATAAATATTATAGAATTCCAGTGCTTCTAAATAGAAAAAAAAGAAGTCACTAAAATTTAATTAATCAAAGCCTTAAATAAAAAAGCTGTGATTAAATGAGAAAAGTACATGTCCAAAGTGATTGCCAAAATGTCTACTTTGAACTTATAAATCTAAGAATTGTCCTTTTGAAAAAACAAAAAAATGTAAATCCTTCTAGAACTAGAATATTCAATGGCTTTTATAAAATTTAGATTGAAATATTCATGCAATAGCTCGATATCTAAATTCTCAAAGTAGCATAATTTTACACACTCTTTAAGTTTTTCAATTTCTTGATTATCTTAAATCAAAAATTTTCAGTTACGTTTATTTTTTATTCTCTAGGAATATAAAAATTGCTGTCTTTTTCTCCAACTTTGCAATATCTTAGATTGAATTTGCTGCTTCATTCACTACACTATTCAATAGGCATAAATTTAAATCCCAAAACTACAAAAGCATTCATACTTTAGTCTCTTGAAAGCATTATCAGTTTAATCCTTTATAGATCTATCTGCTTAACTTCCCTTTTCTTAATTTAGATCATACTACTCTATTTTGATTTTCCTTATATCTTTAAGCTAAAATAAACCTAAAACATTAACTACCATAAAAAAGCATTAAAGCTAGATTTTATTTTTAAATTAGTTTAATATACTTATTAGCAAATTTCTTGTAAATAAAAGCTTAGAATGAAATATATAGTATATTTAAAGGTTTAATGTATCTTGTTAGTTTATTAAGATACATAAATAAGAAGTATTATACAGAATTAGGCTATCTTTAATTAAAGATACTGAGTCTAGTAATCTTAATAATATATTAATTTAACTAGTAATGCTCCAATAAATAATCAATTAAATACTTTAATGGATTTATTAACTCTGAGGCTAGTACTTTGAAGTTGTTTTTTGGTCAGTTTGAACTTGCTTTCTTCTCTAATCGTTTCAATTTACTGCTCATTGATATGTAGTTCCTCGCTCTTACACTTAGTTTGTCTTTCTTTAACATAAATTTTAAGAAGATAACTGAAAGAAACTAAACCAGCAACTAAACTATCTTAATTGATTCATATAAGCAAACAGCTACTTTGAAGTTAAATCTACTTCTTAGCTTCAATATTGTAAATCTTCTAAAAAAGAATCATATGAAGTTGTCTATTTTCTTTTACGAAAAGCTTTAAAATAAATCTATCAAATGTTTTTGTTTTAAGCTCCAGATTCCACTTATTAGGTAAGTAAATTATATTAATGTTCCTTAATCCTTAAATCTTATAGCTTAAATTGATTATTTTTTTGCTTTTTTCTTCCCTTTCAAAGAAAGTTGCTTATTATCTTTTTACTGCTAGATTAAACTCCTCATTGTAGCGCAGCTCTGAGACTAAACTTGCAATTTAAAAAATTGAAGGCAGGGAGTTTAAAAATTTTTTACTAGTCAACTTTACTTGGCAGTTATATTCAACATGTTAAAAGTAATAGGAGACTCATTGAGATTCTTTAATTTTAAATATCTATCGTTGATGGGATATTCCTATACTTTTTTCTTTTTTTAATTCCTTTAGTTCAAACTATTCTTTCATAGTAAACATTCTTCTAAACCTCTGATGGTTTTATCAGATAATCTTTAAACTATATTTAGTTTCTTTCAAATCTACCCGTTTATATCCAACGAGGTCTGGATTAAAAGCTAACCGTCTATTTCGTTTCTATCTTTGAAGATGTGACTTTATTTTAAAGATTAAGTTTCATACTGGGAATGTTTTGTTTTTGGTATTTCGTCTTTTTCTGTTTCTTTGATTTTATTCGGGTATCAGGCTTAATATTATATATATCAAAATATAGCGAAAAAACTTCCAAAGCTTGATTAGTCTTCTATATATTTTTCTGTTTATCAAGCATTTCTAACTACAAAAATATCGCAATTCTAGCAATGAAGTTAAGTAGAAATCAGACAGCAATTGAATGTTCTCCGCAGCCTTCATCAAAGAGTTCAAAATTTTTAGCAATCCTTAGAGAAATTAACATCACTAATAAGAATCTCTCGTTTGGAAGTATTTGAGGCTTTTAAATATTTCTTAGATGAATTCATAGACAAAACCAGTCAAGCAATTAATGACAAATATAAGATTGTCCAAATACCTCGCTTTATCTTAATTTTAAGCTCATTCTTAGTGTCTATTATTTGCTTCATTCAACATTCTCTACTTTTTACTAAAATTTGGACTATAGAAATTGATATCTGACTCTGTCTTTTAGATCACTGTTTCTTATTAGAATAGAATTAAATTTTCATCTTGCTGACTTTTCTTTAATGTTCCTTTATTCACCATATAAAGATCTAAAGGAATTGCCAATAAACAACTTCAAGTAAGTTTTTAAGCTTCACATATTACTAGACTAGACTAAGGTTTTTATTAGATCTCACTATCTTGAATCTATTAAACTGATTGGTATTCAAACGTAGTAAGCTAATTACACCTCACTCACTATAACTACAAATAATGGTAAACCTTAATATATTTAAAAGAAGTAAAAGCTTGTTATTTTAATAGCAACTTATTTTAACCTAAATAGACAAATAATTAGATATTAAAGTAGCAAGGATATAAGATTAACAACCTAGCTTAATTAACTAATCACTATATCCTAATTTTAATAGCCTAGCATTATTATATTACAGTTACTAAGACTATTAGCAACCCTTTATTTAACAAAGCAGCTTATTAGTATTATATATTTAGTGCTTTAATGTAAAGACTATAAGAGATATACTTATAACATTTAAATAATTATTAACCATGTATCTTAGTAATAGCACATCTATATACTATTGTAGAACTTTTAATTTTATAGTGGAAATAGTTAATATGCTTAATTTATTATATTTTTGGTTATTAAACAATATAATGCTAAAAAGGCTAAAGACTTTTTTAAAAAAACTAATACAAAATTTTATCCTTCAAACAAATTCCTGGAATACAAATTCTATCAATATTGGAATTTTCGCAAAAGATTTACCCAATAGGTGGAAAATTCTAAAGAGCCTTAAATGATTATTTCTTTTATCCATAGCTATTAGCAAACAGACTTGAATAATATTGTACGACTTTATAATTATAATATGTTAGATTAAAAGTGAAGATTAGTAAGATTCTTAAGAATAATATAACTAGGAATAAAGCTAAAATATCAATTCCATTTTGAGGGTTTCTAATACTTATTTACTAATAAGTATCGAATAGCATTTATTTGATAATTATAAACTTGATAGTGTTTGTTTAATATAATATAGAGAAGGTATTAAAACATTTTGTTAAAAGTAATAATTAGCTAAACTTAAATAAGTCAAAATAATAATAGAAAACAAAGATTTATTATTTGCTATTAAGCTTCTTATATTAGTTATAAACTTAATTAATTAATATAAGCCATATATTAGACCAGCTAATACCAAAATAATTACTATCACTAAAAGAATGTAGTTAAAATAGTAAATTTTACCTATCTCTGCCTATTCCTTCATATCTTGTATATGCACAATTGTTTAAGCTCAGTGTTATTCCGTAATTTTTTATACTCTTCTAAATAATCAGAGTTAGTTTCAATTACCTTCTAGAAGTTATGTAAAAAATGCCCGCTTACTTTCTCTGCTTTTACTCAAAAGGATGTTCATTTCTTCTATATCTTTCTATCTATATTTATAATGTCGCTATTCATTCTATTAGCTGTTGCTAACTTATTTGGCTTCACTCTATTTATTGTCAATCTTTTCTGAATTAATGTGGATTATAATATTTTGCTTTAAAAGCTTTTTTACTGCAAAACTTAATGGTTTTCTTTGGTTTACTCTTACAGTTTTATTCTCTATGGAGCACAAATTTTTTCATCGATTGCTACTTCTTTTTGAGTTTAATCTTGCTAACATGTTTATCCTGTCTCTTCATTATACCAAGAAACCTTTGGTTTTTCTTCTCGTTTTGGTATAAAATTCAGACCCGCTTACAGTTCCACGAAAGACTCTTATATCTGTTAGTAAATTTACATTTGAAGCTTTTTATTCTCTCATCCAATTTTTAGAAAAGCCTCAACATCTGCTATAAGCATAGTTCAAAGATAAAATCAAAAATTTAATTTCTATTTTTATTTATTTTTCTTACAGATGAAATCATAAGTAAATTAAGCCAATATGCTACAATCTTCAATGTCTTTATTTTTTATTATATAAAAGTAAGAAAAAAACCTAATTTTATTTAAAAAATAGATTTAAGTAGCTCAAAAAGTAGATCTTTCTTGAAGGAATATCTTTAAATAAATACATTAAACTGCAATAATAATAAAAGCTAGAAATTTAGCTTTATAGACTAAAATGAGAAGCCTGTTTTTTAATTGCTAGAGTGGTAGACTAGAATATTAATTTATATATAGATTCATTTATAAGATTAAATATTTAAAAATACAAGAAAGATATGAATGTCTAAAAGTACGTTATGCATAATCTAACTTACTTTATGATTTCATTTATCTTTGCTGATATTTTGGAACCATATACAATCATCTTTCGCATCAAAAGTTATTTAATCAAACTCCATTCAAATTTATTTTACTTAATGTATTGCTGATAATAGATCTAAGATTTTCTATCAATGCGTTTATTAACGAATGAATCTCCGTTATTTCTAGTTTTCCAGCAATCATATGAACTAATAAAATTCTTAATTTATTACCTTATTTCTTATCGTAAGTAAATTATTATATTTATTAAATTGGAACATAACAATCCAACTATTAAATCTGAACAATCTTTAACTGTTTTAAATCAATATAATAAATTTCATTTATTGGTAGTATGCATCCTAAGGCACCAACATATATTATATTATAATTTCCAATTGGTACCTATTTATTAGCAATTTCTTTTAATCTTATATCTATAAATTTTCAAATATATGATACTAGCATATTTATTTAGTCCACAATTAATAATCTATCCCATTTTAATTATTTTCACTCTTTCTTTATTTTTATTTTGAAAGAGTTAATCAATTACTAAAAGCTGGTAAATTATGTAATTAATAAAGTGTTATTATGTTTAGGAATTATGCCAATTTCTTATAATTTCCAGGATTTTACTTAATTAGTAGTATCATATTGTTAAATATTTTTAATAGTTTAAATTTTCCTATTCCAGTTGATCCTAAAGGAAGAAGTATGTATTAGATATTTTGCTTTTCAGAATTAAATAAATTAAATAGCTAACTTTTAATTTATTTATAGTTGAATATCTAAAATTTCTAATATTTTAAGTTTAACTTTATTTTTTATTTTTCATTTTCTAGTCTTTTTTCTGAATTTATAAGCTAATTTTGTTGGATAATGCTTATTGCTTATTAATTATGTATTAAATATTTAAAACGCATATTCATTGTAACTTTCCGTAGAATTATTTCTTTAAATATGCAGTCAGTATCTTCTAAATGTCACAGGTTTATATAAAAATGAGTTAATTTTAGCAATTTTAGGTAAAAGATTTTTGTTTATACTTTTAGAATCTAAAAAAGTAACTTATTAGATTATTATTTTTTTAATTTTAGTTCTTATAGTAATTACTTTTTTTTCTATACTAAATAATAGAATCAATTCATAACAAGTTATATTTTTTAAATTCTTTGCTGCTACTCTCAAATAAATGATTCGGAGAAAGTTTGCTTTAGTCATATGTAAAAAATCTCATAATTCATCTTCGAAAAGTAATGCTTATTTCTTATATCTTTCAAATTAATAAATATTATTAGATATTAGATTAGATTAATTTTTATTAAATTTAAGTTTTCGTTATTTATCTCGACTTAGTTTTTCATTTAATGAGAACATTTGCAAATTATTCTACTTTCCAAACTTCTTAGTATTTCTAAAATTTTATATTTCTCAAAAAAGGATTAATTCAAATATATTTTAATTTACTATTCTACGTTATAAGAGTTTTAATAAATATCTATTTCCAAAATCCTTTACAATCCATTATTTTTATTTTACTTTTTGTCATGTTTTTATTTTATACTTTAGTACATTATTAATATCTAATACAAGCTAAGCATCCTAATTGGTTATTCATAATTGAAGTTAAGGTTTCATGAACGGCAATATAAATTTATCATTCCGTCAGGATTTTATAATTGCCTTTTAATAAAAAAGCCAATTTCTTATATCTTAACATATAATCTTAATTTGCGGTTTAGTTCTTTTGCTATTTTTATCGACTTTCCTTTTTAATTTGTTGGTTTATTTAGTTTTTATTTAATGTTAGGTGCATTAGTGTAAAATGATAGTAACTATAATTGTAATTAGTTTGATTAATTTAATTTTATAACATCAATAATGATGTTTTATTTTAGCTAAAATTAAGTATTATTCTCTAATGTTGCTGTTTATACTTATATAATTAATATGATTAATGATATAAAATGTATTATGTAATATATGCTTCATACTTATAATTCAAATCTAAATTAATCTTTATTATAATTTAGTGAAGAGAAAGTTCCCTATAATTCTCTATTAAAGTAACTAGTTTTGCTATTTTACTAACTGCTACTTAATTTATTACATATCCCTTTTACATAATCTAGATATTTTCATCTATTTTTAGTTATTTTTAAACTAAATAACTAAAAATAAAATAAATCTCATTTACTAAAGCTAAAATTAATAGAATAGCTTCTATAATTTATTACTTTTAAACTATTATTAAATTACAATACTTTAAAACCTTAAACTTTGCTAGATAAGAAAGGAAAATAACCTATTAAGGATATAATAGATTAGATATAAGCATTAATTTTTTATTTATTGCTAAATAAATTTAATTCGGAAAGATAATTGAAATCTCATTAGTACAAGAAATATTCCATTATAAGTCTTGCCTTACGTTACTATATTAACTTTGAGTAAGTTTCATTAAAGCATAAAGTAAACATAGCTACAGACCTCAAGACAATCTATTAAGAATCTCTCTTAGAGCATAAATTTATTTCCTCCTAGGTATGAATTTAATATTTTTAAGGATTTTAGGAGATTATTTAGTATACTAAGATTGAGAGAAGCACATAATGATACTCCTACAGACTTTTTATTTTATACTTAAGCATTTTTTTAAATTTTCTTTGTAATTGAATATTCTTTTTATAATCTAAGTTATAATGAAACTTAGAGCTATTGAAATCCCTAATACTTTTAACTAAATAATTTTAGAATGCTGTTACAAATGTTAAATGATATAGGAATTAAAAATAGAATAGTATCCAGTTTATAAAAGGATATAATAATTAAAATTAATTTTAGAGATTATAATAAGTAATTGTATGATATAATAATAATACTTCCAGTTATTATAGTAAACCATATAATTATACTCAATCTATCCTACTTTTCATTTATTTTCTATTACCATTCATCTTACATAAGTTTAACCAATATAATAGTAAGCCAGGCTTAAATTAAGGCATCAAGAATAACTTTTTGGGCCTAGATAATTAGTTTTAATAGGAAATTATCAAAACAATATATACTAAAGTCTATAAAATTAATTTAACACTTTATAAAGTAAGCTATTAACATTAGAGTTTAAAATATCTTAGGTAAAATAATAATAACAAAGAGAAATAATAGTATTCTCACATATTCACTTAATTATCATATATAAACAATGTAATATAATATTTTACTTAAAAAGCATATAGTTAAAATAAACACATTAAATGATTAAGATTTATCAAATAATAAATAATTATAATTTAACTTTAAGATATTCAAGCATAGTTATATCAACAATCAGTCCTTTAATTAAAATAATTTATTCACTTAATAAATCTTTCAGCTAATTAGTGAATTATCTTAGTTATAATAACCCTTCTTAAACTTTTAAGGCTTTTTCATCCTTATGATCTCTAAATAAGAAACTTCAGTGATAATTCATTTTTCTCTTTATTTTTAAATTATAGAAACAATTTTTTCTTTCTTTAACTTGATATCAAATTAAAACTTAATTATTGCCTTTAATTTTCAATTGTTTTTTCCGGATATTTCGAAGATTTCAATTAAAAAACTTAATTGGTTTAAGTTTTTCGTTTTTCAATTATCTAGATAGTCCTTTCAAAGCATTCTAAATTTTACTTGTTTTTCAATTAATTTATAAGCAATATCCTTCTTTATGAGTTTTTATATTCTTATTATTTTTATATAAGTGAGAATCAATACATGATACTTTACTATGATAAGAGAATTATCTAAATGGCATAAGATATTATTAATTTTATGAACATTTAAAACATTTTTCTAACTTCGATACTATTATTAAGTTTCATATCTAAAACTTAGCAAGACTGTTTACTATGACTTATCAGTAATTATTTCAATTTTCAAATTAAGAGTTTATTTTGATGTTAAAATATCTTTAATTTTGATTTAATTTAATCTTAAATAAAAGTATACTACCACTTTATTAATTTATTTATCTTATTTAAATTTACCAAATTTTTATTCTTATGCTAATAATACCTATTTTTCCTTAAGTAAATAATGATTTTATTAGGAAAATATTAATATATTATCTATTAATATTCTATTATCTAGAATATCTTTGCTATGTCTAAATTACTTACTATAAATTTATAATTTAAATCACTTTTTATAGTTTAAAATAGTATGTTTACTATAAATTATAATTATTTAAAATTATTATTTAAACAGATACTTTACTAAATGGAGAGAATGTATAGTTTCATTAGTTAAATATTTATTAGTATAAATATAGATAGTTTTGTTGCTTATAAGAATTAAATAATAAAGTTAGCTTTTCATTAAGTTTATTCTGCACTTTGTTAGAATTAAAAAATAGATCTTTTGATGATTAAGATTTAAAGCATATAGCATAAGTAAAAAATCTAAACTAATAAGTTTCATATATTTACTGACATTATTTAAAATTAAACATTATACAGAAACTAAAACTTTTATGAATGAGCAAGATTATAAATAGATTATAATCTTTATAAAAATATCAAAATAATAATAAAGCAAATAACTTGTAAAATTAATTAACTATGATCAACAATTGTACTATATAAAATCAAATTAAAAATTAGAATTTAAATAATCTAAAAAAGTAACTAAATTCTTATAATCAATAGAAAGAGATATAAGCACTCTTCAAAGAATATTAAAAGAGAATTAATTTTAATTTCTATTTAAATATAAATTTATTCAACTAATAAAAAGTACTACGAAAATAGAATAATTCAACCTTAATTGTAAAATGACAATTCCTGAGAGATTTAAGTTTTAATCTTAAAGAGAAAAATATTTTCTTTAAGGAAGTCTCTTTTGCGAATTTTTCTTTAGATAGTTTATTTCTCGATAATTTAGATTTTATCCTTTGCTTATTTTACAATAAAATTGTAGTGTAAACATAAATCAAATTTTTTGTGTTTAAAGTTTAAGTTTAGAAATCAATTTTCCTTAAGTCTCGAAATTATCTGCAAATGATACAGATTCACTTCAAGATTTTTGGTAAAAGTTTCTCAAGTTTTCCATTAGTTTTTTTATCATATAAACAAAATCGAATTAGCAAAAATATTAAGTATTTTCTTATTAATTCATAAACTTAAAGTAATTCCTAATTAGAATTAATATCTTGAAGAGAACGCATCCAAAAAATTGCAAGTGGAATTTAAATTTTATAATATGAATTTTACATAGAAATTTGTATTTGTGTTAAATGCCTTGTAATATATCATTGTTGAATTATTAAAAGACACGTTAAAATTATAACGATTAATAGTTATGCTTTTCAAATTTCATAATCTAAAAATTATATATTTTTTAAATTATACATATTTATTTTTCCATCTAAATTAATTAAAAAAAATTATTAATAAATTGAAGTTTCTTAAGAATTTTAAATGTTTAAATTTTATTTTTATTTTGACTAATTATACTAAATTTTAGCTTTAATTATTTTTATTACTGTAAATTAGATAAATTATTATCATTATAAAGTGAAGTTTTTTTTAAATAATTTAATTATTTAAGTAAAATCATTTTAATATAAAGAAATGCTTACTTTTTTAACTAAAATACTAAGATTTTTGGCATTAAAAATATTATATTTAATGAAATTCTTTAATTTTAAAGATTTTTTTATTCTATAAATTTTTTAATTTTTAATTAAATTTTTACCATTTTCTTATTTGCAACCGATTAAGAAATAATTAAACTTTTTAAGGTTTTCGAAAATAACTTATTTTACTTTCTTTAACTATTATTATGTATAGATATCCTAAATTTTCTTATGTATTTTTATAATATAATAATAATAACTCGTATATAGATCTTTAATCATAAAATTTAAAAATTAATTTAATAGTTTATTTTTTAATCATTTTTACTTACTATCTTACTAAAATTCCAAATTTTTTAATATAATAGGATTATAGCTAAAGATTTAATTTGCATTTTTATAATTAGATGTTGATAGAAATGTTTTTTAATAAACTACGGATAATTGGAAAAAATTTATCGAATGAATGAAAAAATATTTAGAAGTAATAGTGATTTAGAATTATTAGGTTATTGATGCTTAAATTTTTAGATTTAATACAGATTTGTTAATTATTAAAAAAAACTAAATACTAATTAAAAAAAACAATTAAAAATGTTTTTAATTTAAATAAATTGAGCAAAAACTTTGAAATTTACAGCAAATAAAATAAAATAATTTGATGACTTCAATATTTTAAAGTTCAAATCTTAAAAACAACTTAAAATTCAAATTTTATATTATTCATACATAAAAATTAGTTTACAAAAGAAATAAAATTATTTTCTTTATTTTAAACAATAAAATTATTTATTTCCCAAATAAGAAAAAAGTTTAAATTACGAAAATTATAAATTTAAAATATAATAATTTTTACTATTTTTCATCATAATTCTAATATTTATTTGAATTTAAATGCTTTAAGTATATTTTAAGAAATGTATGATACTGTAAGAAAGATACAAGAAAAGTAACTAGTTTATGTTTTAATATGTTAATATCTATAAAGGAAGAGTTTTATTCAAAATAAAACTAGTATACAAAAGAAATTAATATTTCTTTACATTTTATCACATATTATAAAAATTTAATTTTTAGTCTATATAATTTTCTTAATTTATAATATATTAAAAAATAATATCAAGATAGTTTATATTCATAAGTCTGAAAATTATAAATTAATTTTAAATTATTTTCAAATTAATAATAATGAAAGCATAATGCAAAAATAAACTAAAAAATCTAATTAGTAATGTAAAATAAAATATTATTTTTATTATTAATTAAAGATTTATAATTAAAAATGCTAATTAAAAAGAAAATCATTTATAAGAACATATTTCATTAATTTTCTTAAATAAAGCATCTTATAAAAAAATGTAATTTAAATAAAAAAATGAAAAAGATTGTACTTTTATAATTTACGATTAAAAAAATTTCTCTAATTAGAATTGGAAAATATAAAATTACGACAATTTTAAACTCTTTACGACTAAGTGCAAAATTATTGTAAAGATAAAAATAAAATATTTTTCTTTTATAATTATTAAATATCTCTTACATTTTTTTAATTTATTAAAATAAAATCATTTTAATATAAAGAATTGTTTACTTTTTATCTAGATATTAAGATTTTTGGAAATAAAATTATTATATTTAATAAAATTCTGTAATTTTTCAGATTTTTTTTGTTTTTATTCTATGAATTTTTAATACTTAATTCTTTAGATATTTTGCCAAGCTTCTCGAATTTTCTATCATATACTGTTTTTAACAAAAGAATTATCTTTTAAAAATCTTCCAAGAAATTTAGTTTACTTCCTTTAATCTTTAATTGTAAAAGAATCACAGATTTAATCAGGTTTTTTTTAATTTAATAACTCTCTATTCAAATTTTTAATAGTAAAGTAACTTCTCTTTAGGATATTGTTGTTTGTACTAACTGATCTCTGGAAGTCCAAAATCCAGAGCTTTTAGCATATTATATTTTCATAAATTCATAATTTTTTTTAATCAAGCCATATTTTTATTGTTTTATTATAAATTTACAAAAATTAAAACAGAATTATTTTCTTAATTTTTTAAAAGTAAAATTTATAATAAAAGTTAGTATATTATTTTTAATTTTTTAAATAATTTTATAGTACCAAAATTTTATATCCATACTCAAATAATTAATAGTTAAAAAATCAAAGTAAAAATAATTTAAAGTTTATGCTTTTTATTTATTATGAAAAATTTGACTGTTGCTAAGCTAAAATTATTTTAGATTGCATTATATCTTTTAAGGTATTAATTTAAATTTCAATGAATTTGTTTTTTAAATTCATATTCTCAAACTTACTTCATATTCGACATTTTCTTGATGCTTTTATTCGCCACTATTTTCTCAAAACTACAAATTACTATTTGAATGGAAGATATATATTGTAATTCACTCAAATTCACTCCTATTTATATTTAAATTATATACTTACCTTCTTTTATACTTAACCATCTTTAAGATCTTGCAATATTTTGAATATTTCACTTTCTTATCTATTTCTCTTATCCTCATGATATTACTCCTTTTATATCTCCAGTCAGCATTAATTCGTAAATTTCTCCCTAATGTCCTCGTAATAATATTAACCTCTCCTGTTTAGAAATTCCATATTTTATAGTGTTGTCATATGATCCAGATATTATAAAATTATTATCAGTTGCTATTACTAACGTTCTCATTAAATTTGTAGCAATAAAGTTTTTATGTTTTTTTTGTTAGAAAGTTTCATATTTTGATTGCTTTTTTCATGACATCCAGATATTATTAATTTTTTTCATGATTAAATTCTATTGTTCTTATCGAATCTTGATATCCTTAGAGAGTTCGAATACATTAACCAGTTGAAAAATTTCATATCTTTATAGTTTAATCAGAACTTTCCGAAACGATTCATTTGTTACCATTATTGATCTAGCATAATTCGTGTGTCCCATCAAAGTACTTTTTAAGGTCACATTCAAAAATTCCCATACTTATATTGTACTAGCATAACTTCCTGAAACTATTTATTTCTAGTCCCTCTTTACAGCTTCATTCGCTCGTTCGGTCGAAGTACTCTTATAGAAATCACTCAGAAAATCCCAAATCTTTATAGTCGAATCATTACTTCCTGATATGATTATTTCTAGTCACTCGTGACCGCTATCGAATAAATTCAACCATATGTTTCAGCAAAGTATCCAAAAATTAGGGCAATTTCAATTACATATTATTTAAATTTCCTCCATTTAAGTTGCATTTTGTTAGTTTCCCATTCCTTAGATTGACCACTTATAAATTTGAGTTTCTTAGATTACAATCTTGAAAATTTGATTCATTCAATTAGCACCTTAGATTCTTATTCCCTCAAAATTTTTTTGTATAAAGATATAGTTAAAACATTTTAAGATTGCTATCGCATTTGCAGAAGCTTATTCTACTTTGATATCAGCCTTAGATAATTCTATGATATCATTCAATTTTTTTATCAAACCTTAACTTGATAACTGTTTGAATTTAATCAAAATATCTAAATTATTACATATGTTAGAAAAATTTAAAGGTTTTTCTTGCAAATTAGCATTTTTCAAACTTTATTTTAAAATTTTCTAATAATTTAGCGACATTCTCTACTGTTAATAGTGTAAAATAATATTTAATTTATTATTTAAAATATTTATTTATTATATCTGTAATATTATAATTTTATTGAATTTTAATTCTGCACTTTTCCGCAATAAAACTCATAACGCTAAAATAATTTTAATTAACTGATCTGAAATTTAATTAACATTTACTTCTTCATTTTTAACTTAGTTATATTTCTAAATCATTAACTTTATCTGTTTGTATTGATGTTTAATTATATATAATAATACTACTATTTCTTCTTGCTACTATCTAGTTTATGATGGTAAATATAATGTTTTTTCTAAATTTTAAATTATTTCTTAGATTTTTCTTATATTATTTTATAATTCCCTCTAATATTATTTAAGGTTTGAAGTACATACTTAATTGATGATATTAGAAAAGAGTTTTTAGATCATCAATATAACTTTAATGAAGTTAATTTACTATACTTTTATTATTTTAATATTTGCAAAAATTCTATAAATTTTCATTTAGTTTTGCTTTTTATTGAAATTCACTATGCTCTTCTCAAATTTTCAGTTGAAATCTAGTCTTTTAACTCAGATATTTAGCCTTTAAATATTTACTAATGTGTTTTACAAAATATTTATTGAGCGACATAAGGCCAATTTTAATGCACTTTGAACACATTAAGCAACTATATTGAAGTATCTTAGGAATTCTTTTCTAAGAAGCAAATTATTTTTAGGACTTTTATAATTTTACTAATCCATTTATTAAACTAAAACAAGCTTATAGATTTTAATTAATTATATTTAAATTAAAATTAAAGAGAATTTGTTTAAATGAAAACAAAGTGAAATTAATAAAATAATAAATTTGTTAAAATAGATATTATTTAATGCTTATAGCTAAGCAGTTTATTAAGCTCTTATTTATATTTTATTTATTTATTTTTTACATTTAAATATTTTAATTTTAGTCTTATCTTAAAAATTAATTCAATCTTTATATTTTTTAATGTCTATATTTTGGTAATATTTCTACATAATAATAGCAATATCGAGATATAGTGATAATACCTTGGTAAATACTTAAATCAATTGAAAATAATTTACTTTACTAAATACTTCGCTAGTCTTCCTCAGTTTTATACTATATCATGACAATTCTACTTATTTTCTTTTCACCTATTTTGATTTAGATATTTAACTGAAACGGGGACTATTTTCGAATATTTATTAATACTGACTTATAAAGATTTCTACAAACATAGCAAGCAAATATTTTCAATTAAGTATTTTAAATCTTTAAATATTATCCTTAGGAGTAATAAGCAGTTTACAATTAATTAATTATAAACTTTAAAATTTCTCTTTCGAGGGACTGGAAACTCCTTTCCAGCTAGACGACTCAGGGCACTCTCTCAATGCATATAGAGAGGATATCCTGTTGCTTAATTCAATAAGCTTCAGTCAGGTGTTCCATAACTAGGAGCCGACAGCCTTCAAGTTGCTAGCAAGAGTGAATAAACGGAAAGATTTTGTTTTCCTGCTAAGAATGACTCTAGTCATGGACCTTCTCAGTGGATAGGAACTTGACCTTATCCAAAATGCTAAAAGGTTTTATGAGAATCAACTTCAGCTCCCATCATCTTTTTAATTATCTAATTTTTAAATAATTCGTACATAATTTTAATATAACTATACATATAATAAAAAGTTTTAAAATTACATAGTAAACTCTTAATTTTACTATTATTTAATAATGATAATGAAATTAAAATGTTCAAAAGTGCCAATCTGGACACTGTTTAAAATAAGTTGTTTTATCAGCAATACTACTCATCATTCTTGACTTTCTAATGAAATTATCTTCACTAAGGTCTTCTCAATTTCTTTGATTTCTTGTTCTTATTATTTCAAAAGGTACTTCACATCGTTTTCTTCTGTAAATATCTCCATGCTAGTTGCAATAGAGCCTCTAGTATTTTTCTTATTTTTTACGCCAAAATTTTTTCTTGAAATTCTAAAATTTTTAGCAATTCCTGTACAAATGTCACTTACTATTACAGTAGTAGCATTTCTTCCTTACTTATCTGATTGGTTTTCGATTTATAACCTCTTTTTATTCTAATTCCATCTAATTTGTCTAATTAGCTATGTTGTGCTAATATTCTTTTGCTTAATAAACTCCAACTCTTGTTTTTATACGATATTTCCAAGCCTTGCTGTTTCTTATCTATGTTCAGTTTAAATGTTCGAATATGCTTGGAGTTCCCTTT
>CAMPDV010006228.1:0-21003 GCA_946699065.1 Loxodes magnus | reverse complement strand
AGTGAAGAAGTAAAGTAAGAAAAGAAGATAGAATTTCAGTTTTTAAGTATTATGTTTTGAGAAGTACTAAGTATTTTGAAAAGTGAAGAAGTGAAGTAAGAAAAGAAGATAGAATTTCAGTTTTTAAGAGTATGCTTTGAGAAGTAATAAGTATTTTGAAAAGTGAAGAAGTGAAGTAAGAAAAGAAGATAGAATTTCAGTTTTAAGTATTATGTTTTGAGAAGTACTAAGTATTTTGAAAAGTGAAGAAGTGAAGTAAGAAAAGAAGATAGAATTTCAGTTTTAAGTATTATGTTTGGAGAAGTACTAAGTATTTTGAAAAGTGAAGAAGTGAAGTAAGAAAAGAAGATAGAATTTCAGTTTTAAGTATTATGTTTTGAGAAGTACTAAGTATTTTGAAAAGTGAAGAAGTGAAGTAAGAAAAGAAGATAAAATTTCAGTTTTAAGTATTATGCTTTGGAGAAGTACTAAGTATTTTGAAAAGTGAAGAAGTGAAGTAAGAAAAGAAGATAGAATTTCAGTTTTTAAGTATTATGTTTTGAGAAGTACTAAGTATTTTGAAAAGTGAAGAAGTGAAGTAAGAAAAGAAGATAGAATTTCAGTTTTTAAGAGTATGCTTTGAGAAGTACTAAGTATTTTGAAAAGTGAAGAAGTGAAGTAAGAAAAGAAGATAGAATTTCAGTTTTAAGTATTATGTTTGGAGAAGTACTAAGTATTTTGAAAAGTGAAGAAGTGAAGTAAGAAAAGAAGATAGAATTTCAGTTTTAAGTATTATGTTTTTAGAAGTAATAAGTATTTTGAAAAGTGAAGAAGTGAAGTAAGAAAAGAAGATAGAATTTCAGTTTTAAGAGTATGCTTTGAGAAGTACTAAGTATTTTGAAAAGTGAAGAAGTGAAGTAAGAAAAGGAGATAGAATTTCAGTTTTAAGTAGTATGCTTTGGAGAAGTAATAAGTATTTTGAAAAGTGAAGAAGTGAAGTAAGAAAAGAAGATAGAATTTCAGTTTTAAGTAGTATGCTTTTAAAAGTAATAAGTATTTTGAAAAGTGAAGAAGTGAAGTAAGAAAAGAAGATAGAATTTCAGTTTTAAGTATTATGTTTTTAAAAGTACTAAGTATTTTGAAAAGTGAAGAAGTGAAGTAAGAAAAGAAGATAGAATTTCAGTTTTAAGTATTATGTTTGGAGAAGTACTAAGTATTTTGAAAAGTGAAGAAGTGAAGTAAGAAAAGAAGATAGAATTTCAGTTTTAAGTATTATGTTTTTAAAAGTAATAAGTATTTGTAAAAGTAAAGAAGTAAAGTAAGAAAAGAAGGTAGAGTTTCTAGTTTTAAGGAGTATGCTTTTAAAAGTACTAAGTATTTTGAAAAGTGAAGAAGTAAAGTAAGAAAAGGAGATAGAATTTCAGTTTAAAGGAGTATGCTTTCAGAAGTAATAAGTATTTAGAAAAGTAAAGAAGTAAAGTAAGAAAAGAAGGTAGAGTTTCTAGTTTTAAGGAGTATGCTTTTAAAAGTAATAAGTATTTTGAAAAGTGAAGAAGTAAAGTAAGAAAAGAAGATAGAATTTCAGTTTTAAGTATTATGTTTGGAGAAGTACTAAGTATTTTTTGAAAAGTGAAGAAGGCAAGTAAGAAAAGGAGATAGAATTTCAGTTTTAAGTATTATGTTTGGAGAAGTACTAAGTATTTTGAAAAGTGAAGAAGTGAAGTAAGAAAAGGAGATAGAATTTCAGTTTTAAGTATTATGTTTGGAGAAGTACTAAGTGTTTTGAAAAGTGAAGAAGTGAAGTAAGAAAAGAAGATAGAGTTTCTAGTTTTAAGGAGTATGCTTTTAAAAGTAATAAGTATTTAGAAAAGTGAAGAAGTAAAGTAAGAAAAGAAGGTAGAGTTTCTAGTTTTAAGGAGTATGCTTTTAAAAGTAATAAGTATTTTGAAAAGTGAAGAAGTGAAGTAAGAAAAGAAGATAGAATTTCAGTTTTAAGTATTATGTTTTGAGAAGTACTAAGTATTTTGAAAAGTGAAGAAGTGAAGTAAGAAAAGAAGATAGAATTTAAGTTTAAAGGAGTATGCTTTCAGAAGTAATAAGTATTTTGAAAAGTGAAGAAGTGAAGTAAGAAAAGAAGGTAGAGTTTCTAGTTTTAAGGAGTATGCTTTTAAAAGTACTAAGTATTTTGAAAAGTGAAGAAGTAAAGTAAGAAAAGGAGATAGAATTTCAGTTTTAAGTATTATGTTTGGAGAAGTACTAAGTATTTTGAAAAGTGAAGAAGTGAAGTAAGAAAAGAAGATAGAATTTCAGTTTTAAGTATTATGTTTGGAGAAGTACTAAGTATTTTGAAAAGTGAAGAAGTGAAGTAAGAAAAGAAGATAGAATTTCAGTTTTAAGGAGTATGCTTTTAGAAGTACTAAGTATTTAGAAAAGTGAAGAAGTAAAGTAAGAAAAGAAGGTAGAGTTTCTAGTTTTAAGGAGTATGCTTTTAAAAGTAATAAGTATTTTGAAAAGTGAAGAAGTAAAGTAAGAAAAGGAGATAGAATTTCAGTTTTAAGTATTATGTTTGGAGAAGTACTAAGTATTTTGAAAAGTGAAGAAGTAAAGTAAGAAAAGAAGGTAGAATTTAAGTTTTAAGTATTATGTTTTTAAAAGTAAAAAGTATTTTGAAAAGTGAAGAAGTGAAGTAAGAAAAGAAGATAGAATTTCAGTTTTAAGTATTATGTTTGGAGAAGTACTAAGTATTTTGAAAAGTGAAGAAGTGAAGTAAGAAAAGAAGATATAATTTCAGTTTTAAGTATTATGTTTGGAGAAGTAATAAGTATTTTGAAAAGTGAAGAAGTGAAGTAAGAAAAGAAGATAGAATTTAAGTTTAAAGGAGTATGCTTTCAGAAGTACTAAGTATTTTGAAAAGTGAAGAAGTGAAGTAAGAAAAGAAGATAGAATTTCAGTTTTTAAGAGTATGCTTTGAGAAGTACTAAGTGTTTTGAAAAGTGAAGAAGTGAAGTAAGAAAAGAAGATAGAATTTCAGTTTTAAGTATTATGTTTGGAGAAGTACTAAGTATTTTGAAAAGTGAAGAAGTGAAGTAAGAAAAGAAGATAGAATTTCAGTTTTAAGTATTATGTTTGGAGAAGTACTAAGTATTTTGAAAAGTGAAGAAGTGAAGTAAGAAAAGGAGATAGAATTTCAGTTTTTAAGAGTATGCTTTGAGAAGTAATAAGTATTTTGAAAAGTGAAGAAGTGAAGTAAGAAAAGAAGATAGAATTTCAGTTTTAAGTATTATGTTTGGAGAAGTAATAAGTATTTTGAAAAGTGAAGAAGTGAAGTAAGAAAAGAAGATAGAATTTCAGTTTTAAGTATTATGTTTGGAGAAGTACTAAGTATTTTGAAAAGTGAAGAAGTGAAGTAAGAAAAGAAGATAGAATTTAAGTTTTAAGTATTATGTTTGGAGAAGTACTAAGTATTTTGAAAAGTGAAGAAGTAAAGTAAGAAAAGAAGATAGAATTTCAGTTTTTAAGAGTATGCTTTGAGAAGTAATAAGTATTTTGAAAAGTGAAGAAGTGAAGTAAGAAAAGAAGATAGAATTTCAGTTTTTAAGTATTATGCTTTCAGAAGTAATAAGTATTTTGAAAAGTGAAGAAGTGAAGTAAGAAAAGAAGATAGAATTTCAGTTTTTAAGAGTATGCTTTGAGAAGTAATAAGTATTTTGAAAAGTGAAGAAGTGAAGTAAGAAAAGGAGATAGAATTTCAGTTTTAAGTATTATGTTTGGAGAAGTACTAAGTATTTTGAAAAGTGAAGAAGTGAAGAAAGAAAAGAAGATAGAAATTCAGTTTTTAAGAGTATGCTTTTAAAAGTACTAAGTGTTTTGAAAAGTGAAGAAGTAAAGTAAGAAAAGAAGATAGAATTTCAGTTTTTAAGAGTATGCTTTGAGAAGTACTAAGTATTTTGAAAAGTGAAGAAGTAAAGTAAGAAAAGAAGATAGAATTTCAGTTTTTAAGTATTATGTTTTGAGAAGTACTAAGTATTTTGAAAAGTGAAGAAGTGAAGTAAGAAAAGAAGATAGAATTTCAGTTTTAAGTATTATGTTTGGAGAAGTACTAAGTATTTTGAAAAGTGAAGAAGTAAAGTAAGAAAAGAAGATAGAATTTCAGTTTAAAGGAGTATGCTTTCAGAAGTAATAAGTATTTAGAAAAGTGAAGAAGTAAAGTAAGAAAAGAAGGTAGAGTTTCTAGTTTTAAGGAGTATGCTTTTAAAAGTACTTAGTATTTTGAAAAGTGAAGAAGTGAAGTAAGAAAAGAAGATAGAATTTCAGTTTAAAGGAGTATGCTTTCAGAAGTAATAAGTATTTGTAAAAGTAAAGAAGTAAAGTAAGAAAAGAAGGTAGAGTTTCTAGTTTTAAGGAGTATGCTTTTAAAAGTAATAAGTATTTAGAAAAGTGAAGAAGTCAAGTAAGAAAAGAAGATAGAATTTCAGTTTAAAGGAGTATGCTTTCAGAAGTAATAAGTATTTAGAAAAGTGAAGAAGTAAAGTAAGAAAAGAAGGTAGAGTTTCTAGTTTTAAGGAGTATGCTTTTAAAAGTAATAAGTATTTTGAAAAGTGAAGAAGTGAAGTAAGAAAAGAAGATAGAATTTCAGTTTTTAAGAGTATGCTTTGAGAAGTACTAAGTGTTTTGAAAAGTGAAGAAGTGAAGTAAGAAAAGAAGATAGAATTTCAGTTTTAAGTATTATGTTTGGAGAAGTACTAAGTATTTTGAAAAGTGAAGAAGTGAAGTAAGAAAAGAAGATAGAATTTCAGTTTTAAGTATTATGTTTTGAGAAGTACTAAGTATTTTGAAAAGTGAAGAAGTGAAGTAAGAAAAGAAGATAGAATTTCAGTTTTTAAGAGTATGCTTTGAGAAGTAATAAGTATTTTGAAAAGTGAAGAAGTGAAGTAAGAAAAGAAGATAGAATTTCAGTTTTTAAGTATTATGCTTTCAGAAGTAATAAGTATTTTGAAAAGTGAAGAAGTAAAGTAAGAAAAGAAGATAGAATTTCAGTTTAAAGGAGTATGCTTTCAGAAGTAATAAGTATTTAGAAAAGTGAAGAAGTGAAGTAAGAAAAGGAGATAGAATTTCAGTTTTAAGTATTATGTTTGGAGAAGTACTAAGTATTTTGAAAAGTGAAGAAGTGAAGAAAGAAAAGAAGATAGAAATTCAGTTTTTAAAGGAGTATGCTTTTAAAAGTACTAAGTATTTTGAAAAGTGAAGAAGTAAAGTAAGAAAAGAAGATAGAATTTCAGTTTTTAAGAGTATGCTTTGAGAAGTAATAAGTATTTTGAAAAGTGAAGAAGTAAAGTAAGAAAAGAAGATAGAATTTCAGTTTTTAAGTATTATGTTTTGAGAAGTACTAAGTATTTTGAAAAGTGAAGAAGTGAAGTAAGAAAAGAAGATAGAATTTCAGTTTTAAGTATTATGTTTGGAGAAGTACTAAGTATTTTGAAAAGTGAAGAAGTAAAGTAAGAAAAGAAGATAGAATTTCAGTTTAAAGGAGTATGCTTTCAGAAGTAATAAGTATTTAGAAAAGTGAAGAAGTAAAGTAAGAAAAGAAGGTAGAGTTTCTAGTTTTAAGGAGTATGCTTTTAAAAGTAATAAGTATTTTGAAAAGTGAAGAAGTAAAGTAAGAAAAGAAGATAGAATTTCAGTTTTAAGTATTATGTTTGGAGAAGTAATAAGTATTTTGAAAAGTGAAGAAGTAAAGTAAGAAAAGAAGATAGAATTTAAGTTTAAAGGAGTATGCTTTCAGAAGTAATAAGTATTTAGAAAAGTGAAGAAGTAAAGTAAGAAAAGAAGATAGAATTTCAGTTTTAAGGAGTATGCTTTTAAAAGTACTAAGTATTTTGAAAAGTGAAGAAGTGAAGTAAGAAAAGAAGATAGAATTTCAGTTTAAAGGAGTATGCTTTCAGAAGTAATAAGTATTTGTAAAAGTGAAGAAGTAAAGTAAGAAAAGAAGGTAGAATTTCAGTTTTAAGGAGTATGCTTTTAAAAGTACTAAGTATTTTGAAAAGTGAAGAAGTGAAGTAAGAAAAGAAGATAGAATTTCAGTTTTTAAGTATTATGTTTGAGAAGTACTAAGTATTTTGAAAAGTGAAGAAGTGAAGTAAGAAAAGAAGATAGAATTTCAGTTTTTAAGGAGTATGCTTTCAGAAGTAATAAGTATTTTGAAAAGTGAAGAAGTGAAGTAAGAAAAGAAGATAGAATTTCAGTTTTAAGTATTATGCTTGGAGAAGTAATAAGTATTTAGAAAAGTGAAGAAGTAAAGTAAGAAAAGAAGATAGAATTTCAGTTTTAAGGAGTATGCTTTTAGAAGTACTAAGTATTTTGAAAAGTGAAGAAGTAAAGTAAGAAAAGAAGATAGAATTTCAGTTTTAAGTATTATGTTTGGAGAAGTACTAAGTATTTTGAAAAGTGAAGAAGTAAAGTAAGAAAAGAAGATAGAATTTCAGTTTAAAGGAGTATGCTTTCAGAAGTAATAAGTATTTAGAAAAGTGAAGAAGTCAAGTAAGAAAAGAAGATAGAATTTCAGTTTTAAGGAGTATGCTTTTAAAAGTACTAAGTATTTTGAAAAGTGAAGAAGTAAAGTAAGAAAAGAAGATAGAATTTCAGTTTTTAAGTATTATGTTTTGAGAAGTACTAAGTATTTTGAAAAGTGAAGAAGTGAAGTAAGAAAAGAAGATAGAATTTCAGTTTTTAAGAGTATGCTTTGAGAAGTAATAAGTATTTTGAAAAGTGAAGAAGTGAAGTAAGAAAAGAAGATAGAATTTCAGTTTTAAGTATTATGTTTGGAGAAGTACTAAGTATTTTGAAAAGTGAAGAAGGCAAGTAAGAAAAGGAGATAGAATTTCAGTTTTAAGTATTATGTTTGGAGAAGTACTAAGTATTTTGAAAAGTGAAGAAGGCAAGTAAGAAAAGGAGATAGAATTTCAGTTTTAAGTATTATGTTTGGAGAAGTACTAAGTATTTTGAAAAGTGAAGAAGTGAAGTAAGAAAAGAAGATAGAATTTCAGTTTTAAGTATTATGTTTTGAGAAGTACTAAGTATTTTGAAAAGTGAAGAAGTGAAGTAAGAAAAGAAGATAAAATTTCAGTTTTAAGTATTATGTTTGGAGAAGTACTAAGTATTTTGAAAAGTGAAGAAGTGAAGTAAGAAAAGAAGATAGAATTTCAGTTTTAAGTATTATGTTTGGAGAAGTACTAAGTATTTTGAAAAGTGAAGAAGGCAAGTAAGAAAAGGAGATAGAATTTCAGTTTTAAGTATTATGTTTGGAGAAGTACTAAGTATTTTGAAAAGTGAAGAAGTGAAGTAAGAAAAGAAGATAGAATTTCAGTTTTAAGTATTATGTTTGGAGAAGTACTAAGTATTTTGAAAAGTGAAGAAGTGAAGTAAGAAAAGAAGATAGAATTTCAGTTTTAAGTATTATGTTTTTAAAAGTAATAAGTATTTGTAAAAGTAAAGAAGTAAAGTAAGAAAAGAAGGTAGAGTTTCTAGTTTTAAGGAGTATGCTTTTAAAAGTACTAAGTATTTTGAAAAGTGAAGAAGTAAAGTAAGAAAAGGAGATAGAATTTCAGTTTAAAGGAGTATGCTTTCAGAAGTAATAAGTATTTAGAAAAGTAAAGAAGTAAAGTAAGAAAAGAAGGTAGAGTTTCTAGTTTTAAGGAGTATGCTTTTAAAAGTAATAAGTATTTTGAAAAGTGAAGAAGTAAAGTAAGAAAAGAAGATAGAATTTCAGTTTTAAGTATTATGTTTGGAGAAGTACTAAGTATTTTGAAAAGTGAAGAAGGCAAGTAAGAAAAGGAGATAGAATTTCAGTTTTAAGTATTATGTTTGGAGAAGTACTAAGTATTTTGAAAAGTGAAGAAGTGAAGTAAGAAAAGGAGATAGAATTTCAGTTTTAAGTATTATGTTTGGAGAAGTACTAAGTGTTTTGAAAAGTGAAGAAGTGAAGTAAGAAAAGAAGATAGAGTTTCTAGTTTTAAGGAGTATGCTTTTAAAAGTAATAAGTATTTAGAAAAGTGAAGAAGTAAAGTAAGAAAAGAAGGTAGAGTTTCTAGTTTTAAGGAGTATGCTTTTAAAAGTAATAAGTATTTTGAAAAGTGAAGAAGTGAAGTAAGAAAAGAAGATAGAATTTCAGTTTTAAGTATTATGTTTTGAGAAGTACTAAGTATTTTGAAAAGTGAAGAAGTGAAGTAAGAAAAGAAGATAGAATTTAAGTTTAAAGGAGTATGCTTTCAGAAGTAATAAGTATTTTGAAAAGTGAAGAAGTGAAGTAAGAAAAGAAGGTAGAGTTTCTAGTTTTAAGGAGTATGCTTTTAAAAGTACTAAGTATTTTGAAAAGTGAAGAAGTAAAGTAAGAAAAGAAGATAGAATTTCAGTTTTAAGTATTATGTTTGGAGAAGTACTAAGTATTTTGAAAAGTAAAGAAGTAAAGTAAGAAAAGAAGGTAGAGTTTCTAGTTTTAAGGAGTATGCTTTAAAAAGTAATAAGTATTTAGAAAAGTGAAGAAGTCAAGTAAGAAAAGAAGATAGAATTTCAGTTTAAAGGAGTATGCTTTCAGAAGTAATAAGTATTTAGAAAAGTGAAGAAGTAAAGTAAGAAAAGAAGGTAGAGTTTCTAGTTTTAAGGAGTATGCTTTTAAAAGTAATAAGTATTTTGAAAAGTGAAGAAGTAAAGTAAGAAAAGGAGATAGAATTTCAGTTTTAAGTATTATGTTTGGAGAAGTACTAAGTATTTTGAAAAGTGAAGAAGTAAAGTAAGAAAAGAAGGTAGAATTTAAGTTTTAAGTATTATGTTTTTAAAAGTAAAAAGTATTTTGAAAAGTGAAGAAGTGAAGTAAGAAAAGAAGATAGAATTTCAGTTTTAAGTATTATGTTTGGAGAAGTACTAAGTATTTTGAAAAGTGAAGAAGTGAAGTAAGAAAAGAAGATATAATTTCAGTTTTAAGTATTATGTTTGGAGAAGTAATAAGTATTTTGAAAAGTGAAGAAGTGAAGTAAGAAAAGAAGATAGAATTTAAGTTTAAAGGAGTATGCTTTCAGAAGTACTAAGTATTTTGAAAAGTGAAGAAGTGAAGTAAGAAAAGAAGATAGAATTTCAGTTTTTAAGAGTATGCTTTGAGAAGTACTAAGTGTTTTGAAAAGTGAAGAAGTGAAGTAAGAAAAGAAGATAGAATTTCAGTTTTAAGTATTATGTTTGGAGAAGTACTAAGTATTTTGAAAAGTGAAGAAGTGAAGTAAGAAAAGAAGATAGAATTTCAGTTTTAAGTATTATGTTTGGAGAAGTACTAAGTATTTTGAAAAGTGAAGAAGTAAAGTAAGAAAAGGAGATAGAATTTCAGTTTTTAAGAGTATGCTTTGAGAAGTAATAAGTATTTTGAAAAGTGAAGAAGTGAAGTAAGAAAAGAAGATAGAATTTCAGTTTTAAGTATTATGTTTGGAGAAGTAATAAGTATTTTGAAAAGTGAAGAAGTGAAGTAAGAAAAGAAGATAGAATTTCAGTTTTAAGTATTATGTTTGGAGAAGTACTAAGTATTTTGAAAAGTGAAGAAGTGAAGTAAGAAAAGAAGATAGAATTTAAGTTTTAAGTATTATGTTTGGAGAAGTACTAAGTATTTTGAAAAGTGAAGAAGTAAAGTAAGAAAAGAAGATAGAATTTCAGTTTTTAAGAGTATGCTTTGAGAAGTAATAAGTATTTTGAAAAGTGAAGAAGTGAAGTAAGAAAAGAAGATAGAATTTCAGTTTTTAAGTATTATGCTTTCAGAAGTAATAAGTATTTTGAAAAGTGAAGAAGTGAAGTAAGAAAAGAAGATAGAATTTCAGTTTTTAAGAGTATGCTTTGAGAAGTAATAAGTATTTTGAAAAGTGAAGAAGTGAAGTAAGAAAAGAAGATAGAATTTCAGTTTTAAGTATTATGTTTGGAGAAGTACTAAGTATTTTGAAAAGTGAAGAAGTAAAGTAAGAAAAGAAGATAGAATTTCAGTTTAAAGGAGTATGCTTTCAGAAGTAATAAGTATTTAGAAAAGTGAAGAAGTAAAGTAAGAAAAGAAGGTAGAGTTTCTAGTTTTAAGGAGTATGCTTTTAAAAGTAATAAGTATTTTGAAAAGTGAAGAAGTAAAGTAAGAAAAGAAGATAGAATTTCAGTTTTAAGTATTATGTTTGGAGAAGTAATAAGTATTTTGAAAAGTGAAGAAGTAAAGTAAGAAAAGAAGATAGAATTTAAGTTTAAAGGAGTATGCTTTCAGAAGTAATAAGTATTTAGAAAAGTGAAGAAGTAAAGTAAGAAAAGAAGATAGAATTTCAGTTTTAAGGAGTATGCTTTTAAAAGTACTAAGTATTTTGAAAAGTGAAGAAGTGAAGTAAGAAAAGAAGATAGAATTTCAGTTTTAAGTATTATGTTTGGAGAAGTACTAAGTATTTTGAAAAGTGAAGAAGTGAAGTAAGAAAAGAAGATAGAATTTCAGTTTTAAGTATTATGTTTTGAGAAGTACTAAGTATTTTGAAAAGTGAAGAAGTGAAGTAAGAAAAGAAGATAAAATTTCAGTTTTAAGTATTATGTTTGGAGAAGTACTAAGTATTTTGAAAAGTGAAGAAGTGAAGTAAGAAAAGAAGATAGAATTTCAGTTTTAAGTATTATGTTTGGAGAAGTACTAAGTATTTTGAAAAGTGAAGAAGTGCAAGTAAGAAAAGAAGATAGAATTTCAGTTTTAAGTATTATGTTTGGAGAAGTACTAAGTATTTAGAAAAGTGAAGAAGTAAAGTAAGAAAAGAAGGTAGAGTTTCTAGTTTTAAGGAGTATGCTTTTAAAAGTAATAAGTATTTTGAAAAGTGAAGAAGTAAAGTAAGAAAAGAAGATAGAATTTCAGTTTTAAGTATTATGTTTGGAGAAGTAATAAGTATTTTGAAAAGTGAAGAAGTAAAGTAAGAAAAGAAGATAGAATTTAAGTTTAAAGGAGTATGCTTTCAGAAGTAATAAGTATTTAGAAAAGTGAAGAAGTCAAGTAAGAAAAGAAGATAGAATTTCAGTTTTAAGGAGTATGCTTTTAAAAGTACTAAGTATTTTGAAAAGTGAAGAAGTAAAGTAAGAAAAGAAGATAGAATTTCAGTTTTTAAGTATTATGTTTTGAGAAGTACTAAGTATTTTGAAAAGTGAAGAAGTGAAGTAAGAAAAGAAGATAGAATTTCAGTTTTTAAGAGTATGCTTTGAGAAGTAATAAGTATTTTGAAAAGTGAAGAAGTGAAGTAAGAAAAGAAGATAGAATTTCAGTTTTAAGTATTATGTTTGGAGAAGTACTAAGTATTTTGAAAAGTGAAGAAGGCAAGTAAGAAAAGGAGATAGAATTTCAGTTTTAAGTATTATGTTTGGAGAAGTACTAAGTGTTTTGAAAAGTGAAGAAGTGAAGTAAGAAAAGAAGATAGAGTTTCTAGTTTTAAGGAGTTCTAGTTTTAAGGAGTATGCTTTTAAAAGTAATAAGTATTTAGAAAAGTGAAGAAGTAAAGTAAGAAAAGAAGGTAGAGTTTCTAGTTTTAAGGAGTATGCTTTTAAAAGTAATAAGTATTTTGAAAAGTGAAGAAGTGAAGTAAGAAAAGAAGATAGAATTTCAGTTTTAAGTATTATGTTTTGAGAAGTACTAAGTATTTTGAAAAGTGAAGAAGTGAAGTAAGAAAAGAAGATAGAATTTAAGTTTAAAGGAGTATGCTTTCAGAAGTAATAAGTATTTTGAAAAGTGAAGAAGTGAAGTAAGAAAAGAAGGTAGAGTTTCTAGTTTTAAGGAGTATGCTTTTAAAAGTACTAAGTATTTTGAAAAGTGAAGAAGTAAAGTAAGAAAAGGAGATAGAATTTCAGTTTTAAGTATTATGTTTGGAGAAGTACTAAGTATTTTGAAAAGTAAAGAAGTAAAGTAAGAAAAGAAGGTAGAGTTTCTAGTTTTAAGGAGTATGCTTTTAAAAGTAATAAGTATTTAGAAAAGTGAAGAAGTCAAGTAAGAAAAGAAGATAGAATTTCAGTTTAAAGGAGTATGCTTTCAGAAGTAATAAGTATTTAGAAAAGTGAAGAAGTAAAGTAAGAAAAGAAGGTAGAGTTTCTAGTTTTAAGGAGTATGCTTTTAAAAGTAATAAGTATTTTGAAAAGTGAAGAAGTAAAGTAAGAAAAGGAGATAGAATTTCAGTTTTAAGTATTATGTTTGGAGAAGTACTAAGTATTTTGAAAAGTGAAGAAGTAAAGTAAGAAAAGAAGGTAGAATTTAAGTTTTAAGTATTATGTTTTTAAAAGTAAAAAGTATTTTGAAAAGTGAAGAAGTGAAGTAAGAAAAGAAGATAGAATTTCAGTTTTAAGTATTATGTTTGGAGAAGTACTAAGTATTTTGAAAAGTGAAGAAGTGAAGTAAGAAAAGAAGATATAATTTCAGTTTTAAGTATTATGTTTGGAGAAGTAATAAGTATTTTGAAAAGTGAAGAAGTGAAGTAAGAAAAGAAGATAGAATTTAAGTTTAAAGGAGTATGCTTTCAGAAGTACTAAGTATTTTGAAAAGTGAAGAAGTGAAGTAAGAAAAGAAGATAGAATTTCAGTTTTTAAGAGTATGCTTTGAGAAGTACTAAGTGTTTTGAAAAGTGAAGAAGTGAAGTAAGAAAAGAAGATAGAATTTCAGTTTTAAGTATTATGTTTGGAGAAGTACTAAGTATTTTGAAAAGTGAAGAAGTGAAGTAAGAAAAGAAGATAGAATTTCAGTTTTAAGTATTATGTTTGGAGAAGTACTAAGTATTTTGAAAAGTGAAGAAGTGAAGTAAGAAAAGGAGATAGAATTTCAGTTTTTAAGAGTATGCTTTGAGAAGTAATAAGTATTTTGAAAAGTGAAGAAGTGAAGTAAGAAAAGAAGATAGAATTTCAGTTTAAAGGAGTATGCTTTCAGAAGTAATAAGTATTTGTAAAAGTAAAGAAGTAAAGTAAGAAAAGAAGGTAGAGTTTCAGTTTTAAGTATTATGTTTGGAGAAGTACTAAGTATTTTGAAAAGTGAAGAAGTGAAGTAAGAAAAGAAGATAGAATTTCAGTTTTAAGTATTATGTTTGGAGAAGTACTAAGTATTTTGAAAAGTGAAGAAGTGAAGTAAGAAAAGAAGATAGAATTTCAGTTTTTAAGAGTATGCTTTGAGAAGTAATAAGTATTTTGAAAAGTGAAGAAGTGAAGTAAGAAAAGAAGATAAAATTTCAGTTTTAAGTATTATGTTTGGAGAAGTACTAAGTATTTTGAAAAGTGAAGAAGTGAAGTAAGAAAAGAAGATAGAATTTCAGTTTTAAGTATTATGTTTGGAGAAGTACTAAGTATTTTGAAAAGTGAAGAAGTGAAGTAAGAAAAGAAGATAGAATTTAAGTTTTAAGTATTATGTTTGGAGAAGTACTAAGTATTTTGAAAAGTGAAGAAGTAAAGTAAGAAAAGAAGATAGAATTTCAGTTTTTAAGAGTATGCTTTGAGAAGTAATAAGTATTTTGAAAAGTGAAGAAGTGAAGTAAGAAAAGAAGATAGAATTTCAGTTTTTAAGTATTATGCTTTCAGAAGTAATAAGTATTTTGAAAAGTGAAGAAGTGAAGTAAGAAAAGAAGATAGAATTTCAGTTTTTAAGAGTATGCTTTGAGAAGTAATAAGTATTTTGAAAAGTGAAGAAGTGAAGTAAGAAAAGGAGATAGAATTTCAGTTTTAAGTATTATGTTTGGAGAAGTACTAAGTATTTTGAAAAGTGAAGAAGTGAAGAAAGAAAAGAAGATAGAAATTCAGTTTTTAAGAGTATGCTTTTAAAAGTACTAAGTGTTTTGAAAAGTGAAGAAGTAAAGTAAGAAAAGAAGATAGAATTTCAGTTTTTAAGAGTATGCTTTGAGAAGTACTAAGTATTTTGAAAAGTGAAGAAGTAAAGTAAGAAAAGAAGATAGAATTTCAGTTTTTAAGTATTATGTTTTGAGAAGTACTAAGTATTTTGAAAAGTGAAGAAGTGAAGTAAGAAAAGAAGATAGAATTTCAGTTTTAAGTATTATGTTTGGAGAAGTACTAAGTATTTTGAAAAGTGAAGAAGTAAAGTAAGAAAAGAAGATAGAATTTCAGTTTAAAGGAGTATGCTTTCAGAAGTAATAAGTATTTAGAAAAGTGAAGAAGTAAAGTAAGAAAAGAAGGTAGAGTTTCTAGTTTTAAGGAGTATGCTTTTAAAAGTACTTAGTATTTTGAAAAGTGAAGAAGTGAAGTAAGAAAAGAAGATAGAATTTCAGTTTAAAGGAGTATGCTTTCAGAAGTAATAAGTATTTGTAAAAGTAAAGAAGTAAAGTAAGAAAAGAAGGTAGAGTTTCTAGTTTTAAGGAGTATGCTTTTAAAAGTAATAAGTATTTAGAAAAGTGAAGAAGTCAAGTAAGAAAAGAAGATAGAATTTCAGTTTAAAGGAGTATGCTTTCAGAAGTAATAAGTATTTAGAAAAGTGAAGAAGTAAAGTAAGAAAAGAAGGTAGAGTTTCTAGTTTTAAGGAGTATGCTTTTAAAAGTAATAAGTATTTTGAAAAGTGAAGAAGTGAAGTAAGAAAAGAAGATAGAATTTCAGTTTTTAAGAGTATGCTTTGAGAAGTACTAAGTGTTTTGAAAAGTGAAGAAGTGAAGTAAGAAAAGAAGATAGAATTTCAGTTTTAAGTATTATGTTTGGAGAAGTACTAAGTATTTTGAAAAGTGAAGAAGTGAAGTAAGAAAAGAAGATAGAATTTCAGTTTTAAGTATTATGTTTTGAGAAGTACTAAGTATTTTGAAAAGTGAAGAAGTGAAGTAAGAAAAGAAGATAGAATTTCAGTTTTTAAGAGTATGCTTTGAGAAGTAATAAGTATTTTGAAAAGTGAAGAAGTGAAGTAAGAAAAGAAGATAGAATTTCAGTTTTTAAGTATTATGCTTTCAGAAGTAATAAGTATTTTGAAAAGTGAAGAAGTGAAGTAAGAAAAGAAGATAGAATTTCAGTTTTTAAGAGTATGCTTTGAGAAGTAATAAGTATTTTGAAAAGTGAAGAAGTGAAGTAAGAAAAGGAGATAGAATTTCAGTTTTAAGTATTATGTTTGGAGAAGTACTAAGTATTTTGAAAAGTGAAGAAGTGAAGAAAGAAAAGAAGATAGAAATTCAGTTTTTAAGAGTATGCTTTTAAAAGTACTAAGTGTTTTGAAAAGTGAAGAAGTAAAGTAAGAAAAGAAGATAGAATTTCAGTTTTTAAGAGTATGCTTTGAGAAGTAATAAGTATTTTGAAAAGTGAAGAAGTAAAGTAAGAAAAGAAGATAGAATTTCAGTTTTTAAGTATTATGTTTTGAGAAGTACTAAGTATTTTGAAAAGTGAAGAAGTGAAGTAAGAAAAGAAGATAGAATTTCAGTTTTAAGTATTATGTTTGGAGAAGTACTAAGTATTTTGAAAAGTGAAGAAGTAAAGTAAGAAAAGAAGATAGAATTTCAGTTTAAAGGAGTATGCTTTCAGAAGTAATAAGTATTTAGAAAAGTGAAGAAGTAAAGTAAGAAAAGAAGGTAGAGTTTCTAGTTTTAAGGAGTATGCTTTTAAAAGTAATAAGTATTTTGAAAAGTGAAGAAGTGAAGTAAGAAAAGGAGATAGAATTTCAGTTTTAAGTATTATGTTTGGAGAAGTAATAAGTATTTTGAAAAGTGAAGAAGTAAAGTAAGAAAAGAAGATAGAATTTAAGTTTAAAGGAGTATGCTTTCAGAAGTAATAAGTATTTAGAAAAGTGAAGAAGTAAAGTAAGAAAAGAAGATAGAATTTCAGTTTTAAGGAGTATGCTTTTAAAAGTACTAAGTATTTTGAAAAGTGAAGAAGTGAAGTAAGAAAAGAAGATAGAATTTCAGTTTTTAAGAGTATGCTTTGAGAAGTAATAAGTATTTTGAAAAGTGAAGAAGTGAAGTAAGAAAAGAAGATAGAATTTCAGTTTTTAAGAGTATGCTTTGAGAAGTACTAAGTGTTTTGAAAAGTGAAGAAGTGAAGTAAGAAAAGAAGATAGAATTTCAGTTTTAAGTATTATGTTTGGAGAAGTACTAAGTATTTTGAAAAGTGAAGAAGTGAAGTAAGAAAAGAAGATAGAATTTCAGTTTAAAGGAGTATGCTTTCAGAAGTAATAAGTATTTAGAAAAGTGAAGAAGTCAAGTAAGAAAAGAAGATAGAATTTCAGTTTTAAGGAGTATGCTTTCAGAAGTAATAAGTATTTAGAAAAGTGAAGAAGTCAAGTAAGAAAAGAAGATAGAATTTCAGTTTTAAGTATTATGTTCTGAGAAGTACTAAGTATTTTGAAAAGTGAAGAAGTGAAGTAAGAAAAGAAGATAGAATTTCAGTTTTAAGTATTATGTTCTGAGAAGTACTAAGTATTTTGAAAAGTGAAGAAGTGAAGTAAGAAAAGAAGATAGAATTTCAGTTTAAAGGAGTATGCTTTCAGAAGTAATAAGTATTTAGAAAAGTGAAGAAGTCAAGTAAGAAAAGAAGATAGAATTTCAGTTTTAAGGAGTATGCTTTTAAAAGTACTAAGTATTTTGAAAAGTGAAGAAGTAAAGTAAGAAAAGAAGATAGAATTTCAGTTTTTAAGTATTATGTTTTGAGAAGTACTAAGTATTTTGAAAAGTGAAGAAGTGAAGTAAGAAAAGAAGATAGAATTTCAGTTTTTAAGAGTATGCTTTGAGAAGTAATAAGTATTTTGAAAAGTGAAGAAGTGAAGTAAGAAAAGAAGATAGAATTTCAGTTTTAAGTATTATGTTTGGAGAAGTACTAAGTATTTTGAAAAGTGAAGAAGGCAAGTAAGAAAAGGAGATAGAATTTCAGTTTTAAGTATTATGTTTGGAGAAGTACTAAGTGTTTTGAAAAGTGAAGAAGTGAAGTAAGAAAAGAAGATAGAGTTTCTAGTTTTAAGGAGTATGCTTTTAAAAGTAATAAGTATTTAGAAAAGTGAAGAAGTAAAGTAAGAAAAGAAGGTAGAGTTTCTAGTTTTAAGGAGTATGCTTTTAAAAGTAATAAGTATTTTGAAAAGTGAAGAAGTGAAGTAAGAAAAGAAGATAGAATTTCAGTTTTAAGTATTATGTTTTGAGAAGTACTAAGTATTTTGAAAAGTGAAGAAGTGAAGTAAGAAAAGAAGATAGAATTTAAGTTTAAAGGAGTATGCTTTCAGAAGTAATAAGTATTTTGAAAAGTGAAGAAGTGAAGTAAGAAAAGAAGGTAGAGTTTCTAGTTTTAAGGAGTATGCTTTTAAAAGTACTAAGTATTTTGAAAAGTGAAGAAGTAAAGTAAGAAAAGGAGATAGAATTTCAGTTTTAAGTATTATGTTTGGAGAAGTACTAAGTATTTTGAAAAGTAAAGAAGTAAAGTAAGAAAAGAAGGTAGAGTTTCTAGTTTTAAGGAGTATGCTTTTAAAAGTAATAAGTATTTAGAAAAGTGAAGAAGTCAAGTAAGAAAAGAAGATAGAATTTCAGTTTAAAGGAGTATGCTTTCAGAAGTAATAAGTATTTAGAAAAGTGAAGAAGTAAAGTAAGAAAAGAAGGTAGAGTTTCTAGTTTTAAGGAGTATGCTTTTAAAAGTAATAAGTATTTTGAAAAGTGAAGAAGTAAAGTAAGAAAAGAAGATAGAATTTCAGTTTTAAGTATTATGTTTGGAGAAGTACTAAGTATTTTGAAAAGTGAAGAAGTAAAGTAAGAAAAGAAGGTAGAATTTAAGTTTTAAGTATTATGTTTTTAAAAGTAAAAAGTATTTTGAAAAGTGAAGAAGTGAAGTAAGAAAAGAAGATAGAATTTCAGTTTTAAGTATTATGTTTGGAGAAGTACTAAGTATTTTGAAAAGTGAAGAAGTGAAGTAAGAAAAGAAGATATAATTTCAGTTTTAAGTATTATGTTTGGAGAAGTAATAAGTATTTTGAAAAGTGAAGAAGTGAAGTAAGAAAAGAAGATAGAATTTAAGTTTAAAGGAGTATGCTTTCAGAAGTACTAAGTATTTTGAAAAGTGAAGAAGTGAAGTAAGAAAAGAAGATAGAATTTCAGTTTTTAAGAGTATGCTTTGAGAAGTACTAAGTATTTTGAAAAGTGAAGAAGTGAAGTAAGAAAAGAAGATAGAATTTCAGTTTTAAGTATTATGTTTGGAGAAGTACTAAGTATTTTGAAAAGTGAAGAAGTGAAGTAAGAAAAGAAGATAGAATTTCAGTTTTAAGTATTATGTTTGGAGAAGTACTAAGTATTTTGAAAAGTGAAGAAGTGAAGTAAGAAAAGGAGATAGAATTTCAGTTTTTAAGAGTATGCTTTGAGAAGTAATAAGTATTTTGAAAAGTGAAGAAGTGAAGTAAGAAAAGAAGATAGAATTTCAGTTTTAAGTATTATGTTTGGAGAAGTACTAAGTATTTTGAAAAGTGAAGAAGTGAAGTAAGAAAAGAAGATAGAATTTCAGTTTTAAGTATTATGTTTGGAGAAGTACTAAGTATTTTGAAAAGTGAAGAAGTGAAGTAAGAAAAGAAGATAGAATTTAAGTTTTAAGTATTATGTTTGGAGAAGTACTAAGTATTTTGAAAAGTGAAGAAGTAAAGTAAGAAAAGAAGATAGAATTTCAGTTTTTAAGAGTATGCTTTGAGAAGTAATAAGTATTTTGAAAAGTGAAGAAGTGAAGTAAGAAAAGAAGATAGAATTTCAGTTTTTAAGTATTATGCTTTCAGAAGTAATAAGTATTTTGAAAAGTGAAGAAGTGAAGTAAGAAAAGAAGATAGAATTTCAGTTTTTAAGAGTATGCTTTGAGAAGTAATAAGTATTTTGAAAAGTGAAGAAGTGAAGTAAGAAAAGAAGATAGAATTTCAGTTTTAAGTATTATGTTTGGAGAAGTACTAAGTATTTTGAAAAGTGAAGAAGTGAAGTAAGAAAAGAAGATAGAAATTCAGTTTTAAGAGTATGCTTTTAAAAGTACTAAGTATTTTGAAAAGTGAAGAAGTAAAGTAAGAAAAGAAGATAGAATTTCAGTTTTTAAGAGTATGCTTTGAGAAGTACTAAGTATTTTGAAAAGTGAAGAAGTAAAGTAAGAAAAGAAGATAGAATTTCAGTTTTTAAGTATTATGTTTTGAGAAGTACTAAGTATTTTGAAAAGTGAAGAAGTGAAGTAAGAAAAGAAGATAGAATTTCAGTTTTAAGTATTATGTTTGGAGAAGTACTAAGTATTTTGAAAAGTGAAGAAGTGAAGTAAGAAAAGAAGATAGAATTTCAGTTTTTAAGAGTATGCTTTCAGAAGTAATAAGTATTTTGAAAAGTGAAGAAGTAAAGTAAGAAAAGAAGATAGAGTTTCTAGTTTTAAGGAGTATGCTTTTAGAAGTACTAAGTATTTTGAAAAGTGAAGAAGTGAAGTAAGAAAAGAAGATAGAATTTCAGTTTTAAGGAGTATGCTTTCAGAAGTAATAAGTATTTGTAAAAGTGAAGAAGTGAAGTAAGAAAAGAAGATAGAGTTTCAGTTTTAAGGAGTATGCTTTTAGAAGTAATAAGTATTTAGAAAAGTGAAGAAGTCAAGTAAGAAAAGAAGATAGAATTTCAGTTTAAAGGAGTATGCTTTCAGAAGTAATAAGTATTTAGAAAAGTGAAGAAGTAAAGTAAGAAAAGAAGATAGAGTTTCAGTTTTTAAGGAGTATGCTTTTAGAAGTAATAAGTATTTTGAAAAGTGAAGAAGTGAAGTAAGAAAAGAAGATAGAATTTCAGTTTTTAAGAGTATGCTTTGAGAAGTACTAAGTGTTTTGAAAAGTGAAGAAGTGAAGTAAGAAAAGAAGATAGAATTTCAGTTTTAAGTATTATGTTTGGAGAAGTACTAAGTATTTTGAAAAGTGAAGAAGTGAAGTAAGAAAAGAAGATAGAATTTCAGTTTTAAGTATTATGTTTTGAGAAGTACTAAGTATTTTGAAAAGTGAAGAAGTGAAGTAAGAAAAGAAGATAGAATTTCAGTTTTTAAGAGTATGCTTTGAGAAGTAATAAGTATTTTGAAAAGTGAAGAAGTGAAGTAAGAAAAGAAGATAGAATTTCAGTTTTTAAGTATTATGCTTTCAGAAGTAATAAGTATTTTGAAAAGTGAAGAAGTGAAGTAAGAAAAGAAGATAGAATTTCAGTTTTTAAGAGTATGCTTTGAGAAGTAATAAGTATTTTGAAAAGTGAAGAAGTGAAGTAAGAAAAGGAGATAGAATTTCAGTTTTAAGTATTATGTTTGGAGAAGTACTAAGTATTTTGAAAAGTGAAGAAGTGAAGAAAGAAAAGAAGATAGAAATTCAGTTTTTAAGAGTATGCTTTTAAAAGTACTAAGTGTTTTGAAAAGTGAAGAAGTAAAGTAAGAAAAGAAGATAGAATTTCAGTTTTTAAGAGTATGCTTTCAGAAGTAATAAGTATTTTGAAAAGTGAAGAAGTGAAGTAAGAAAAGAAGGTAGAGTTTCTAGTTTTAAGGAGTATGCTTTTAAAAGTACTAAGTATTTTGAAAAGTGAAGAAGTGAAGTAAGAAAAGGAGATAGAATTTCAGTTTTAAGTATTATGTTTGGAGAAGTACTAAGTATTTTGAAAAGTGAAGAAGTAAAGTAAGAAAAGAAGATAGAATTTCAGTTTAAAGGAGTATGCTTTCAGAAGTAATAAGTATTTAGAAAAGTGAAGAAGTAAAGTAAGAAAAGAAGGTAGAGTTTCTAGTTTTAAGGAGTATGCTTTTAAAAGTAATAAGTATTTTGAAAAGTGAAGAAGTGAAGTAAGAAAAGGAGATAGAATTTCAGTTTTAAGTATTATGTTTGGAGAAGTACTAAGTGTTTTGAAAAGTGAAGAAGTAAAGTAAGAAAAGAAGATAGAATTTAAGTTTAAAGGAGTATGCTTTCAGAAGTAATAAGTATTTAGAAAAGTGAAGAAGTAAAGTAAGAAAAGAAGATAGAATTTCAGTTTTAAGGAGTATGCTTTTAAAAGTACTAAGTATTTTGAAAAGTGAAGAAGTGAAGTAAGAAAAGAAGATAGAATTTCAGTTTTTAAG
>CAMPDV010006227.1:0-28769 GCA_946699065.1 Loxodes magnus | reverse complement strand
AAAGAAGATAGAATTTCAGTTTTAAGGAGTATGCTTTGAGAAGTAATAAGTATTTATAAAAGTGAAGAAGTAAAGTAAGAAAAGAAGATAGAATTTCAGTTTTAAGGAGTATGCTTTGAGAAGTAATAAGTATTTATAAAAGTGAAGAAGTAAAGTAAGAAAAGAAGATAGAGTTTCAGTTTTAAGGAGTATGCTTTGAGAAGTAATAAGTATTTATAAAAGTGAAGAAGTAAAGTAAGAAAAGAAGCTAGAATTTAAGTTTTAAGGAGTATGCTTTGAGAAGTAATAAGTATTTATAAAAGTGAAGAAGTAAAGTAAGAAAAGAAGATAGAGTTTAAGTTTTAAGGAGTATGCTTTGAGAAGTAATAAGTATTTATAAAAGTAAAGAAGTAAAGTAAGAAAAAAAGCTAGAGTTTAAGTTTTAAGGAGTATGCTTTGAGAAGTAATAAGTATTTATAAAAGTGAAGAAGTAAAGTAAGAAAAGAAGATAGAGTTTCAGTTTTAAGGAGTATGCTTTGAGAAGTAATAAGTATTTATAAAAGTGAAGAAGTAAAGTAAGAAAAGAAGATAGAATTTAAGTTTTAAGGAGTATGCTTTGAGAAGTAATAAGTATTTATAAAAGTGAAGAAGTAAAGTATGAAAAGAAGATAGAATTTCAGTTTGAAGGAGTATGCTTTGAGAAGTAATAAGTATTTCGTAAAGTGAAGAAGTAAAGTAAGAAAAGAAGATAGAGTTTAAGTTTTAAGGAGTATGCTTTGAGAAGTAATAAGTATTTATAAAAGTGAAGAAGTAAAGTAAGAAAAGAAGATAGAGTTTCAGTTTTAAGGAGTATGCTTTGAGAAGTAATAAGTATTTATAAAAGTGAAGAAGTAAAGTATGAAAAGAAGATGAAATTTAAGTTTTAAGGAGTATGCTTTGAGAAGTAATAAGTATTTATAAAAGTGAAGAAGTAGAGTAAGAAAAGAAGATAGAATTTCAGTTTGAAGGAGTATGCTTTGAGAAGTAATAAGTATTTATAAAAGTGAAGAAGTAAAGTAAGAAAAGAAGATAGAATTTCAGTTTTAAGGAGTATGCTTTGAGAAGTAATAAGTATTTATAAAAGTGAAGAAGTAAAGTATGAAAAGAAGATAGAATTTCAGTTTTAAGGAGTATGCTTTGAGAAGTAATAAGTATTTCGTAAAGTGAATGAAGTAAAGTAAGAAAAGAAGATAGAATTTCAGTTTTAAGGAGTATGCTTTGAGAAGTAATAAGTATTTATAAAAGTGAAGAAGTAAAGTAAGAAAAGAAGATAGAGTTTAAGTTTTAAGGAGTATGCTTTGAGAAGTAATAAGTATTTCGTAAAGTGAATGAAGTAAAGTAAGAAAAGAAGATAGAATTTCAGTTTTAAGGAGTATGCTTTGAGAAGTAATAAGTATTTATAAAAGTGAAGAAGTAAAGTAAGAAAAGAAGATAGAGTTTCAGTTTTAAGGAGTATGCTTTGAGAAGTAATAAGTATTTATAAAAGTGAAGAAGTAAAGTATGAAAAGAAGATGAAATTTAAGTTTTAAGGAGTATGCTTTGAGAAGTAATATGAATTTATAAAAGTGAAGAAGTAAAGCAAGAAAAGAAGATAGAGTTTAAGTTTTAAGGAGTATGCTTTGAGAAGTAATAAGTATTTATAAAAGTGAAGAAGTAAAGTAAGAAAAGAAGCTAGAATTTAAGTTTTAAGGAGTATGCTTTGAGAAGTAATATGAATTTATAAAAGTGAAGAAGTAAAGTAAGAAAAGAAGATAGAGTTTAAGTTTTAAGGAGTATGCTTTGAGAAGTAATAAGTATTTATAAAAGTGAAGAAGTAAAGTATGAAAAGAAGATAGAATTTCAGTTTTAAGGAGTATGCTTTGAGAAGTAATAAGTATTTATAAAAGTGAAGAAGTAAAGTATGAAAAGAAGATAGAATTTCAGTTTTAAGGAGTATGCTTTGAGAAGTAATAAGTATTTATAAAAGTGATGAAGTAAAGTAAGAAAAGAAGATAGAATTTCAGTTTTAAGGAGTATGCTTTGAGAAGTAATAAGTATTTATAAAAGTGAAGAAGTAAAGTAAGAAAAGAAGATAGAGTTTAAGTTTTAAGGAGTATGCTTTGAGAAGTAATAAGTATTTATAAAAGTGAAGAAGTAAAGTAAGAAAAGAAGATAGAGTTTAAGTTTTAAGGAGTATGCTTTGAGAAGTAATATGAATTTATAAAAGTGAAGAAGTAAAGTAAGAAAAGAAGATAGAATTTAAGTTTTAAGGAGTATGCTTTGAGAAGTAATAAGTATTTATAAAAGTGAAGAAGTAAAGTAAGAAAAGAAGATAGAGTTTAAGTTTTAAGGAGTATGCTTTGAGAAGTAATAAGTATTTCGTAAAGTGAATGAAGTAAAGTAAGAAAAGAAGATAGAATTTCAGTTTTAAGGAGTATGCTTTGAGAAGTAATAAGTATTTATAAAAGTGAAGAAGTAAAGTAAGAAAAGAAGATAGAATTTCAGTTTTAAGGAGTATGCTTTGAGAAGTAATAAGTATTTATAAAAGTGAAGAAGTAAAGTAAGAAAAGAAGATAGAGTTTAAGTTTTAAGGAGTATGCTTTGAGAAGTAATAAGTATTTATAAAAGTGAAGAATTAAAGTATGAAAAGAAGATGAAATTTAAGTTTTAAGGAGTATGCTTTGAGAAGTAATATGAATTTATAAAAGTGAAGAAGTAAAGCAAGAAAAGAAGATAGAGTTTAAGTTTTAAGGAGTATGCTTTGAGAAGTAATAAGTATTTATAAAAGTGAAGAAGTAAAGTAAGAAAAGAAGCTAGAATTTAAGTTTTAAGGAGTATGCTTTGAGAAGTAATATGAATTTATAAAAGTGAAGAAGTAAAGTAAGAAAAGAAGATAGAGTTTAAGTTTTAAGGAGTATGCTTTGAGAAGTAATAAGTATTTATAAAAGTGAAGAAGTAAAGTATGAAAAGAAGATAGAATTTCAGTTTTAAGGAGTATGCTTTGAGAAGTAATAAGTATTTATAAAAGTGAAGAAGTAAAGTATGAAAAGAAGATAGAATTTCAGTTTTAAGGAGTATGCTTTGAGAAGTAATAAGTATTTCGTAAAGTGAATGAAGTAAAGTAAGAAAAGAAGATAGAATTTCAGTTTTAAGGAGTATGCTTTGAGAAGTAATAAGTATTTATAAAAGTGAAGAAGTAAAGTAAGAAAAGAAGATAGAGTTTAAGTTTTAAGGAGTATGCTTTGAGAAGTAATAAGTATTTATAAAAGTGAAGAAGTAAAGTAAGAAAAGAAGATAGAGTTTAAGTTTTAAGGAGTATGCTTTGAGAAGTAATATGAATTTATAAAAGTGAAGAAGTAAAGTAAGAAAAGAAGATAGAATTTAAGTTTTAAGGAGTATGCTTTGAGAAGTAATAAGTATTTATAAAAGTGAAGAAGTAAAGTAAGAAAAGAAGATAGAGTTTAAGTTTTAAGGAGTATGCTTTGAGAAGTAATAAGTATTTATAAAAGTGAAGAAGTAAAGTAAGAAAAGAAGATAGAATTTCAGTTTTAAGGAGTATGCTTTGAGAAGTAATAAGTATTTATAAAAGTGAAGAAGTAAAGTAAGAAAAGAAGATAGAATTTCAGTTTTAAGGAGTATGCTTTGAGAAGTAATAAGTATTTATAAAAGTGAAGAAGTAAAGTATGAAAAGAAGATAGAATTTCAGTTTTAAGGAGTATGCTTTGAGAAGTAATAAGTATTTCGTAAAGTGAATGAAGTAAAGTAAGAAAAGAAGATAGAATTTCAGTTTTAAGGAGTATGCTTTGAGAAGTAATAAGTATTTATAAAAGTGAAGAAGTAAAGTAAGAAAAGAAGATAGAGTTTAAGTTTTAAGGAGTATGCTTTGAGAAGTAATAAGTATTTATAAAAGTGAAGAAGTAAAGTAAGAAAAGAAGCTAGAATTTCAGTTTTAAGGAGTATGCTTTGAGAAGTAATAAGTATTTATAAAAGTGAAGAAGTAAAGTAAGAAAAGAAGATAGAATTTCAGTTTTAAGGAGTATGCTTTGAGAAGTAATAAGTATTTATAAAAGTGAAGAAGTAAAGTATGAAAAGAAGATAGAATTTCAGTTTTAAGGAGTATGCTTTGAGAAGTAATAAGTATTTCGTAAAGTGAATGAAGTAAAGTAAGAAAAGAAGATAGAATTTCAGTTTTAAGGAGTATGCTTTGAGAAGTAATAAGTATTTATAAAAGTGAAGAAGTAAAGTAAGAAAAGAAGATAGAGTTTAAGTTTTAAGGAGTATGCTTTGAGAAGTAATAAGTATTTATAAAAGTGAAGAAGTAAAGTATGAAAAGAAGATAGAATTTCAGTTTTAAGGAGTATGCTTTGAGAAGTAATAAGTATTTCGTAAAGTGAATGAAGTAAAGTAAGAAAAGAAGATAGAATTTCAGTTTTAAGGAGTATGCTTTGAGAAGTAATAAGTATTTATAAAAGTGAAGAAGTAAAGTAAGAAAAGAAGATAGAGTTTAAGTTTTAAGGAGTATGCTTTGAGAAGTAATAAGTATTTATAAAAGTGAAGAAGTAAAGTAAGAAAAGAAGCTAGAATTTCAGTTTGAAGGAGTATGCTTTGAGAAGTAATAAGTATTTATAAAAGTGAAGAAGTAAAGTAAGAAAAGAATATAGAGTTTAAGTTTTAAGGAGTATGCTTTGAGAAGTAATAAGTATTTATAAAAGTAAAGAAGTAAAGTAAGAAAAAAAGCTAGAGTTTCAGTTTTAAGGAGTATGCTTTGAGAAGTAATAAGTATTTATAAAAGTGAAGAAGTAAAGTAAGAAAAGAAGATAGAGTTTCAGTTTTAAGGAGTATGCTTTGAGAAGTAATAAGTATTTATAAAAGTGAAGAAGTAAAGTAAGAAAAGAAGATAGAGTTTAAGTTTTAAGGAGTATGCTTTGAGAAGTAATAAGTATTTCTAAAAGTGAAGAAGTAAAGTATGAAAAGAAGATAGAATTTCAGTTTGAAGGAGTATGCTTTGAGAAGTAATAAGTATTTCGTAAAGTGAAGAAGTAAAGTAAGAAAAGAAGATAGAATTTAAGTTTTAAGGAGTATGCTTTGAGAAGTAATAAGTATTTATAAAAGTGAAGAAGTAAAGTAAGAAAAGAAGCTAGAATTTAAGTTTTAAGGAGTATGCTTTGAGAAGTAATAAGTATTTCGTAAAGTGAATGAAGTAAAGTAAGAAAAGAAGATAGAATTTAAGTTTTAAGGAGTATGCTTTGAGAAGTAATAAGTATTTATAAAAGTGAAGAAGTAAAGTAAGAAAAAAAGCTAGAGTTTCAGTTTTAAGGAGTATGCTTTGAGAAGTAATAAGTATTTCGTAAAGTGAATGAAGTAAAGTAAGAAAAGAAGATAGAATTTCAGTTTTAAGGAGTATGCTTTGAGAAGTAATAAGTATTTATAAAAGTGAAGAAGTAAAGTAAGAAAAAAAGCTAGAGTTTCAGTTTTAAGGAGTATGCTTTGAGAAGTAATAAGTATTTCGTAAAGTGAAGAAGTAAAGTAAGAAAAGAAGATAGAATTTCAGTTTGAAGGAGTATGCTTTGAGAAGTAATATGAATTTATAAAAGTGAAGAAGTAAAGTAAGAAAAGAAGATAGAATTTCAGTTTGAAGGAGTATGCTTTGAGAAGTAATAAGTATTTATAAAAGTGAAGAAGTAAAGTAAGAAAAGAAGATAGAGTTTAAGTTTTAAGGAGTATGCTTTGAGAAGTAATAAGTATTTCGTAAAGTGAATGAAGTAAAGTAAGAAAAGAAGATAGAATTTAAGTTTTAAGGAGTATGCTTTGAGAAGTAATAAGTATTTATAAAAGTGAAGAAGTAAAGTAAGAAAAGAAGATAGAGTTTAAGTTTTAAGGAGTATGCTTTGAGAAGTAATAAGTATTTATAAAAGTGAAGAAGTAAAGTAAGAAAAGAAGATAGAGTTTCAGTTTTAAGGAGTATGCTTTGAGAAGTAATAAGTATTTATAAAAGTGAAGAAGTAAAGTAAGAAAAGAAGATAGAGTTTAAGTTTTAAGGAGTATGCTTTGAGAAGTAATAAGTATTTATAAAAGTGAAGAAGTAAAGTATGAAAAGAAGATAGAATTTCAGTTTGAAGGAGTATGCTTTGAGAAGTAATAAGTATTTATAAAAGTGAAGAAGTAAAGTAAGAAAAAAAGATAGAGTTTCAGTTTAAAGGAGTATGCTTTGAGAAGTATTAATTATATAGAAAAGTGAAGAAGTAAAGTAAGAAAAGAAGCTAGAATTTAAGTTCTAAGGAGTATGCTTTGAGAAGTAATAAGTATTTATAAAAGTGAAGAAGTAAAGTAAGAAAAGAAGATAGAATTTCAGTTTTAAGGAGTATGCTTTGAGAAGTAATAAGTATTTCGTAAAGTGAATGAAGTAAAGTAAGAAAAGAAGATATAGATTCAGTTTAAAGGAGTATGCTTTGAGAAGTATTAGTTATTTAGAAAAGTGAAGAAGTAAAGTAAGAAAAGAAGATAGAGTTTCAGATTTAAGGAGTATGCTTTGAGAAGTATTAGTTATTTTGAAAAGTGAAGAAGTAAAGTAAGAAAAAAAGATAGAGTTTCAGTTTAAAGGAGTATGCTTTGAGAAGTATTAAGTATTTATAAAAGTGAAGAAGTAAAGTAAGAAAAGAAGCTAGAATTTAAGTTCTAAGGAGTATGCTTTGAGAAGTAATAAGTATTTATAAAAGTGAAGAAGTAAAGTAAGAAAAGAAGATAGAATTTCAGTTTTAAGGAGTATGCTTTGAGAAGTAATAAGTATTTATAAAAGTGAAGAAGTAAAGTAAGAAAAGAAGATAGAGTTTAAGTTTTAAGGAGTATGCTTTGAGAAGTAATAAGTATTTATAAAAGTGAAGAAGTAAAGTAAGAAAAGAAGATAGAATTTCAGTTTTAAGGAGTATGCTTTGAGAAGTAATAAGTATTTATAAAAGTGAAGAAGTAAAGTAAGAAAAGAAGATAGAGTTTAAGTTTTAAGGAGTATGCTTTGAGAAGTAATAAGTATTTATAAAAGTGAAGAAGTAAAGTAAGAAAAGAAGATAGAATTTCAGTTTTAAGGAGTATGCTTTGAGAAGTAATAAGTATTTCGTAAAGTGAAGAAGTAAAGTATGAAAAGAAGATAGAATTTCAGTTTGAAGGAGTATGCTTTGAGAAGTAATAAGTATTTATAAAAGTGAAGAAGTAAAGTAAGAAAAGAAGATAGAGTTTCAGTTTTAAGGAGTATGCTTTGAGAAGTAATAAGTATTTATAAAAGTGAAGAAGTAAAGTATGAAAAGAAGATAGAATTTCAGTTTTAAGGAGTATGCTTTGAGAAGTAATAAGTATTTATAAAAGTGAAGAAGTAAAGTAAGAAAAGAAGATAGAGTTTAAGTTTTAAGGAGTATGCTTTGAGAAGTAATAAGTATTTCGTAAAGTGAAGAAGTAAAGTAAGAAAAGAAGATAGAATTTCAGTTTGAAGGAGTATGCTTTGAGAAGTAATAAGTATTTATAAAAGTGAAGAAGTAAAGTAAGAAAAGAAGATAGAGTTTCAGTTTTAAGGAGTATGCTTTGAGAAGTAATAAGTATTTCGTAAAGTGAATGAAGTAAAGTAAGAAAAGAAGATAGAATTTCAGTTTTAAGGAGTATGCTTTGAGAAGTAATATGAATTTATAAAAGTGAAGAAGTAAAGTAAGAAAAGAAGATAGAATTTCAGTTTTAAGGAGTATGCTTTGAGAAGTAATAAGTATTTCGTAAAGTGAAGAAGTAAAGTAAGAAAAGAAGATAGAATTTCAGTTTTAAGGAGTATGCTTTGAGAAGTAATAAGTAATAAAAGTGAAGAAGTAAAGTAAGAAAAGAAGATAGAGTTTAAGTTTTAAGGAGTATGCTTTGAGAAGTAATAAGTATTTATAAAAGTGAAGAAGTAAAGTAAGAAGATAGAATTTCAGTTTGAAGGAGTAGAGTTTAAGTTTTAAGGAGTATGCTTTGAGAAGTAATAAGTATTTATAAAAGTGAAGAAGTAAAGTAAGAAAAGAAGATAGAGTTTCAGTTTTAAGGAGTATGCTTTGAGAAGTAATAAGTATTTCGTAAAGTGAAGAAGTAAAGTAAGAAAAGAAGATAGAGTTTAAGTTTTAAGGAGTATGCTTTGAGAAGTAATAAGTATTTATAAAAGTGAAGAAGTAAAGTAAGAAAAGAAGATAGAATTTCAGTTTTAAGGAGTATGCTTTGAGAAGTAATAAGTATTTATAAAAGTGAAGAAGTAAAGTAAGAAAAGAAGATAGAGTTTAAGTTTTAAGGAGTATGCTTTGAGAAGTAATAAGTATTTATAAAAGTGAAGAAGTAAAGTATGAAAAGAAGATAGAATTTCAGTTTGAAGGAGTATGCTTTGAGAAGTAATAAGTATTTATAAAAGTGAAGAAGTAAAGTAAGAAAAGAAGATAGAGTTTAAGTTTTAAGGAGTATGCTTTGAGAAGTAATAAGTATTTATAAAAGTGAAGAAGTAAAGTAAGAAAAGAAGATAGAGTTTAAGTTTGAAGGAGTATGCTTTGAGAAGTAATAAGTATTTATAAAAGTGAAGAAGTAAAGTAAGAAAAGAAGATAGAATTTAAGTTTTAAGGAGTATGCTTTGAGAAGTAATAAGTATTTATAAAAGTGAAGAAGTAAAGTAAGAAAAGAAGATAGAGTTTAAGTTTTAAGGAGTATGCTTTGAGAAGTAATAAGTATTTCGTAAAGTGAATGAAGTAAAGTAAGAAAAGAAGATAGAATTTCAGTTTTAAGGAGTATGCTTTGAGAAGTAATAAGTATTTATAAAAGTGAAGAAGTAAAGTAAGAAAAGAAGATAGAGTTTAAGTTTTAAGGAGTATGCTTTGAGAAGTAATAAGTATTTATAAAAGTGAAGAAGTAAAGTAAGAAAAGAAGATAGAGTTTAAGTTTTAAGGAGTATGCTTTGAGAAGTAATAAGTATTTATAAAAGTGAAGAAGTAAAGTAAGAAAAGAAGATAGAATTTCAGTTTTAAGGAGTATGCTTTGAGAAGTAATAAGTATTTATAAAAGTGAAGAAGTAAAGTAAGAAAAGAAGATAGAATTTCAGTTTTAAGGAGTATGCTTTGAGAAGTAATAAGTATTTATAAAAGTGAAGAAGTAAAGTAAGAAAAGAAGATAGAATTTCAGTTTTAAGGAGTATGCTTTGAGAAGTAATAAGTATTTATAAAAGTGAAGAAGTAAAGTAAGAAAAGAAGATAGAATTTAAGTTTTAAGGAGTATGCTTTGAGAAGTAATAAGTATTTATAAAAGTGAAGAAGTAAAGTAAGAAAAGAAGATAGAATTTCAGTTTTAAGGAGTATGCTTTGAGAAGTAATAAGTATTTCGTAAAAGTGAAGAAGTAAAGTAAGAAAAGAAGATAGAATTTCAGTTTTAAGGAGTATGCTTTGAGAAGTAATAAGTATTTATAAAAGTGAAGAAGTAAAGTAAGAAAAGAAGATAGAATTTCAGTTTTAAGGAGTATGCTTTGAGAAGTAATAAGTATTTATAAAAGTGAAGAAGTAAAGTATGAAAAGAAGATAGAATTTCAGTTTTAAGGAGTATGCTTTGAGAAGTAATAAGTATTTATAAAAGTGAAGAAGTAAAGTAAGAAAAGAAGATAGAATTTCAGTTTTAAGGAGTATGCTTTGAGAAGTAATAAGTATTTATAAAAGTGAAGAAGTAAAGTAAGAAAAGAAGATAGAGTTTCAGTTTTAAGGAGTATGCTTTGAGAAGTAATAAGTATTTATAAAAGTGAAGAAGTAAAGTAAGAAAAGAAGCTAGAATTTCAGTTTTAAGGAGTATGCTTTGAGAAGTAATAAGTATTTATAAAAGTGAAGAAGTAAAGTAAGAAAAGAAGATAGAATTTCAGTTTTAAGGAGTATGCTTTGAGAAGTAATAAGTATTTATAAAAGTGAAGAAGTAAAGTATGAAAAGAAGATAGAATTTCAGTTTTAAGGAGTATGCTTTGAGAAGTAATAAGTATTTATAAAAGTGAAGAAGTAAAGTAAGAAAAGAAGATAGAATTTCAGTTTTAAGGAGTATGCTTTGAGAAGTAATAAGTATTTCGTAAAGTGAAGAAGTAAAGTAAGAAAAGAAGATAGAATTTCAGTTTTAAGGAGTATGCTTTGAGAAGTAATAAGTATTTATAAAAGTGAAGAAGTAAAGTATGAAAAGAAGATAGAATTTCAGTTTTAAGGAGTATGCTTTGAGAAGTAATAAGTATTTCGTAAAGTGAAGAAGTAAAGTAAGAAAAGAAGATAGAATTTCAGTTTTAAGGAGTATGCTTTGAGAAGTAATAAGTATTTATAAAAGTGAAGAAGTAAAGTAAAGTATGAAAAGAAGATAGAATTTCAGTTTAATTTCAAGGAGTATGCTTTGAGAAGTAATAAGTATTTATAAAAGTGAAGAAGTAAAGTAAGAAAAGAAGATAGAGTTTCAGTTTCAGTTTTAAGGAGTATGCTTTGAGAAGTAATAAGTATTTATAAAAGTGAAGAAGTAAAGTATGAAAAGAAGATAGAATTTCAGTTTGAAGGAGTATGCTTTGAGAAGTAATAAGTATTTCGTAAAGTGAAGAAGTAAAGTAAGAAAAGAAGATAGAATTTAAGTTTTAAGGAGTATGCTTTGAGAAGTAATAAGTATTTATAAAAGTGAAGAAGTAAAGTAAGAAAAAAAGATAGAGTTTCAGTTTTAAGGAGTATGCTTTGAGAAGTAATAAGTATTTCGTAAAGTGAAGAAGTAAAGTAAGAAAAGAAGATAGAATTTCAGTTTTAAGGAGTATGCTTTGAGAAGTAATAAGTATTTATAAAAGTGAAGAAGTAAAGTAAGAAAAGAAGATAGAATTTAAGTTTTAAGGAGTATGCTTTGAGAAGTAATAAGTATTTATAAAAGTGAAGAAGTAAAGTAAGAAAAGAAGATAGAGTTTAAGTTTTAAGGAGTATGCTTTGAGAAGTAATAAGTATTTATAAAAGTGAAGAAGTAAAGTATGAAAAGAAGATAGAATTTCAGTTTTAAGGAGTATGCTTTGAGAAGTAATATGAATTTATAAAAGTGAAGAAGTAAAGTAAGAAAAGAAGATAGAATTTCAGTTTTAAGGAGTATGCTTTGAGAAGTAATAAGTATTTATAAAAGTGAAGAAGTAAAGTAAGAAAAGAAGATAGAGTTTAAGTTTTAAGGAGTATGCTTTGAGAAGTAATAAGTATTTATAAAAGTGAAGAAGTAAAGTAAGAAAAGAAGATAGAGTTTAAGTTTTAAGGAGTATGCTTTGAGAAGTAATAAGTATTTATAAAAGTGAAGAAGTAAAGTAAGAAAAGAAGCTAGAATTTAAGTTTTAAGGAGTATGCTTTGAGAAGTAATAAGTATTTATAAAAGTGAAGAAGTAAAGTAAGAAAAGAAGATAGAATTTCAGTTTTAAGGAGTATGCTTTGAGAAGTAATAAGTATTTATAAAAGTGAAGAAGTAAAGTATGAAAAGAAGATAGAATTTCAGTTTTAAGGAGTATGCTTTGAGAAGTAATAAGTATTTATAAAAGTGAAGAAGTAAAGTAAGAAAAGAAGATAGAGTTTAAGTTTTAAGGAGTATGCTTTGAGAAGTAATAAGTATTTCGTAAAGTGAATGAAGTAAAGTAAGAAAAGAAGATAGAATTTCAGTTTAAAGGAGTATGCTTTGAGAAGTATTAGTATTTAGAAAAGTGAAGAAGTAAAGTAAGAAAAGAAGATAGAGTTTCAGATTTAAGGAGTATGCTTTGAGAAGTAATAAGTATTTTGAAAAGTGAAGAAGTAAAGTAAGAAAAAAAGATAGAGTTTCAGTTTAAAGGAGTATGCTTTGAGAAGTATTAAGTATATAGAAAAGTGAAGAAGTAAAGTAAGAAAAGAAGCTAGAATTTAAGTTCTAAGGAGTATGCTTTGAGAAGTAATAAGTATTTATAAAAGTGAAGAAGTAAAGTAAGAAAAGAAGATAGAGTTTAAGTTTTAAGGAGTATGCTTTGAGAAGTAATAAGTATTTATAAAAGTGAAGAAGTAAAGTAAGAAAAGAAGATATAATTTCAGTTTAAAGGAGTATGCTTTGAGAAGTATTAAGTTATTTAGAAAAGTGAAGAAGTAAAGTAAGAAAAGAAGATAGAGTTTCAGATTTAAGGAGTATGCTTTGAGAAGTATTAGTTATTTATGAAAAGTGAAGAAGTAAAGTAAGAAAAGAAGATAGAGTTTCAGTTTAAAGGAGTATGCTTTGAGAAGTATTAAGTATTTATAAAAGTGAAGAAGTAAAGTAAGAAAAGAAGCTAGAATTTCAGTTCTAAGGAGTATGCTTTGAGAAGTAATAAGTATTTATAAAAGTGAAGAAGTAAAGTAAGAAAAGAAGATAGAATTTCAGTTTTAAGGAGTATGCTTTGAGAAGTAATAAGAGTTTCGTAAAAGTGAAGAAGTAAAGTAAGAAAAGAAGATAGAGTTTCAGTTTTAAGGAGTATGCTTTGAGAAGTAATAAGTATTTATAAAAGTGAAGAAGTAAGTAAGAAAAGAAGATAGAATTTCAGTTTTAAGGAGTATGCTTTGAGAAGTAATAAGTATTTATAAAAGTGAAGAAGTAAAGTAAGAAAAGAAGATAGAATTTCAGTTTTAAGGAGTATGCTTTGAGAAGTAATAAGTATTTATAAAAGTGAAGAAGTAAAGTAAGAAAAGAAGATAGAATTTCAGTTTTAAGGAGTATGCTTTGAGAAGTAATAAGTATTTCGTAAAGTGAATGAAGTAAAGTAAGAAAAGAAGATAGAATTTCAGTTTTAAGGAGTATGCTTTGAGAAGTAATAAGTATTTCGTAAAGTAAAAGTTTTAAGAAGAAGTAAAGTAAGAAAAGAAGATAGAATTTTTAAGTTTTAAGGAGTATGCTTTGAGAAGTAATAAGTATTTATAAAAGTGAAGAAGTAAAGTAAGAAAAGAAGATAGAATTTCAGTTTTAAGGAGTATGCTTTGAGAAGTAATAAGTATTTATAAAAGTGAAGAAGTAAAGTAAGAAAAGAAGATAGAGTTTAAGTTTTAAGGAGTATGCTTTGAGAAGTAATAAGTATTTAAAAAGTGAAGAAGTAAAGTAAGAAAAGAATATAGAGTTTAAGTTTTAAGGAGTATGCTTTGAGAAGTAATAAGTATTTCTAGAGTTTCAGTTTTAAGGAGTATGAGAGTAATAAGTATTTATAAAAGTGAAGAAGTAAAGTAAGAAAAGAAGATAGAATTTCAGTTTTAAGGAGTATGCTTTGAGAAGTAATAAGTATTTATAAAAGTGAATGAAGTAAAGTAAGAAAAGAAGATAGAATTTCAGTTTTAAGGAGTATGCTTTGAGAAGTAATAAGTATTTATAAAAGTGAAGAAGTAAAGTATGAAAAGAAGATAGAATTTCAGTTTTAAGGAGTATGCTTTGAGAAGTAATAAGTATTTCGTAAAGTGAATGAAGTAAAGTAAGAAAAGAAGATAGAATTTCAGTTTTAAGGAGTATGCTTTGAGAAGTAATAAGTATTTATAAAAGTGAAGAAGTAAAGTAAGAAAAGAAGATAGAAATTTCAGTTTTAAGGAGTATGCTTTGAGAAGTAATAAGTATTTATAAAAGTGAAGAAGTAAAGTAAGAAAAGAAGATAGAATTTCAGTTTTAAGGAGTATGCTTTGAGAAGTAATAAGTATTTCGTAAAGTGAAGAAGTAAAGTAAGAAAAGAAGATAGAATTTCAGTTTTAAGGAGTATGCTTTGAGAAGTAATAAGTATTTATAAAAGTGAAGAAGTAAAGTAAGAAAAGAAGATAGAATTTAAGTTTTAAGGAGTATGCTTTGAGAAGTAATAAGTATTTCGTAAAGTGAAGAAGTAAAGTAAGAAAAGAAGATAGAATTTCAGTTTTAAGGAGTATGCTTTGAGAAGTAATAAGTATTTATAAAAGTGAAGAAGTAAAGTAAGAAAAGAAGATAGAATTTCAGTTTTAAGGAGTATGCTTTGAGAAGTAATAAGTATTTATAAAAGTGAAGAAGTAAAGTAAGAAAAGAAGATAGAAATTTCAGTTTTAAGGAGTATGCTTTGAGAAGTAATAAGTATTTATAAAAGTGAAGAAGTAAAGTAAGAAAAGAAGATAGAGTTTCAGTTTTAAGGAGTATGCTTTGAGAAGTAATAAGTATTTATAAAAGTGAAGAAGTAAAGTAAGAAAAGAAGATAGAGTTTAAGTTTTAAGGAGTATGCTTTGAGAAGTAATAAGTATTTATAAAAGTGAAGAAGTAAAGTAAGAAAAGAAGATAGAGTTTCAGTTTTAAGGAGTATGCTTTGAGAAGTAATAAGTATTTATAAAAGTGAAGAAGTAAAGTAAGAAAAGAAGATAGAATTTCAGTTTTAAGGAGTATGCTTTGAGAAGTAATAAGTATTTATAAAAGTGAAGAAGTAAAGTAAGAAAAGAAGATAGAGTTTAAGTTTTAAGGAGTATGCTTTGAGAAGTAATAAGTATTTATAAAAGTGAAGAAGTAAAGTAAGAAAAGAAGATAGAGTTTAAGTTTTAAGGAGTATGCTTTGAGAAGTAATAAGTATTTATAAAAGTGAAGAAGTAAAGTAAGAAAAGAAGATAGAATTTCAGTTTTAAGGAGTATGCTTTGAGAAGTAATAAGTATTTATAAAAGTGAAGAAGTAAAGTATGAAAAGAAGATAGAATTTCAGTTTTAAGGAGTATGCTTTGAGAAGTAATAAGTATTTCGTAAAGTGAAGAAGTAAAGTAAGAAAAGAAGATAGAATTTCAGTTTTAAGGAGTATGCTTTGAGAAGTAATAAGTATTTATAAAAGTGAAGAAGTAAAGTAAGAAAAGAAGATAGAATTTCAGTTTTAAGGAGTATGCTTTGAGAAGTAATAAGTATTTATAAAAGTGAAGAAGTAAAGTAAGAAAAGAAGATAGAATTTCAGTTTTAAGGAGTATGCTTTGAGAAGTAATAAGTATTTATAAAAGTGAAGAAGTAAAGTAAGAAAAGAAGATAGAATTTCAGTTTTAAGGAGTATGCTTTGAGAAGTAATAAGTATTTCGTAAAGTGAAGAAGTAAAGTATGAAAAGAAGATAGAATTTCAGTTTTAAGGAGTATGCTTTGAGAAGTAATATGAATTTATAAAGTGAAGAAGTAAAGTAAGAAAAGAAGATAGAATTTCAGTTTTAAGGAGTATGCTTTGAGAAGTAATAAGAATTTATAAAAGTGAAGAAGTAGAGTATGAAAAGAAGATGAAATTTCAGTTTTAAGGAGTATGCTTTGAGAAGTAATAAGTATTTATAAAAGTGAAGAAGTAAAGTATGAAAAGAAGATAGAATTTCAGTTTGAAGGAGTATGCTTTGAGAAGTAATAAGTATTTATAAAAGTGAAGAAGTAAAGTATGAAAAGAAGATGAAAGTTTAAGTTTTAAGGAGTATGCTTTGAGAAGTAATAAGTATTTATAAAAGTGAAGAAGTAAAGTAAGAAAAGAAGATAGAGTTTCAGTTTTAAGGAGTATGCTTTGAGAAGTAATATGTATTTATAAAAGTGAAGAAGTAAAGTAAGAAAAGAAGATAGAATTTAAGTTTTAAGGAGTATGCTTTGAGAAGTAATATGAATTTATAAAAGTGAAGAAGTAAAGTAAGAAAAGAAGATAGAGTTTAAGTTTTAAGGAGTATGCTTTGAGAAGTAATAAGTATTTATAAAAGTGAAGAAGTAGAGTAAGAAAAGAAGATAGAATTTAAGTTTTAAGGAGTATGCTTTGAGAAGTAATAAGTATTTATAAAAGTGAAGAAGTAAAGTATGAAAAGAAGATAGAATTTCAGTTTTAAGGAGTATGCTTTGAGAAGTAATAAGTATTTATAAAAGTGAAGAAGTAAAGTATGAAAAGAAGATAGAATTTCAGTTTTAAGGAGTATGCTTTGAGAAGTAATAAGTATTTCGTAAAGTGAATGAAGTAGAGTAAGAAAAGAAGATAGAATTTCAGTTTTAAGGAGTATGCTTTGAGAAGTAATAAGTATTTATAAAAGTGAAGAAGTAAAGTAAGAAAAGAAGATAGAGTTTCAGTTTTAAGGAGTATGCTTTGAGAAGTAATAAGTATTTATAAAAGTGAAGAAGTAAAGTAAGAAAGAAGCTAGAGTTTCAGTTTTAAGGAGTATGCTTTGAGAAGTAATAAGTATTTATAAAGTGAATGAAGTAGAGTAAGAAAAGAAGATAGAATTTCAGTTTTAAGGAGTATGCTTTGAGAAGTAATAAGTATTTATAAAAGTGAAGAAGTAAAGTATGAAAAGAAGATAGAGTTTAAGTTTTAAGGAGTATGCTTTGAGAAGTAATAAGTATTTCGTAAAGTGAATGAAGTAAAGTAAGAAAAGAAGATAGAATTTCAGTTTTAAGGAGTATGCTTTGAGAAGTAATAAGTATTTATAAAAGTGAAGAAGTAAAGTATGAAAAGAAGATAGAGTTTAAGTTTTAAGGAGTATGCTTTGAGAAGTAATAAGTATTTATAAAAGTGAAGAAGTAAAGTAAGAAAAGAAGATAGAATTTCAGTTTTAAGGAGTATGCTTTGAGAAGTAATAAGTATTTCGTAAAGTGAATGAAGTAAAGTATGAAAAGAAGATAGAATTTCAGTTTTAAGGAGTATGCTTTGAGAAGTAATAAGTATTTATAAAAGTGAAGAAGTAAAGTAAGAAAAGAAGATAGAGTTTAAGTTTTAAGGAGTATGCTTTGAGAAGTAATAAGTATTTATAAAAGTGAAGAAGTAAAGTAAGAAAAGAAGATAGAATTTCAGTTTGAAGGAGTATGCTTTGAGAAGTAATAAGTATTTATAAAAGTGAAGAAGTAAAGTATGAAAAAAAGATGAAATTTCAGTTTTAAGGAGTATGCTTTGAGAAGTAATAAGTATTTATAAAAGTGAAGAAGTAAAGTATGAAAAGAAGATAGAATTTCAGTTTTAAGGAGTATGCTTTGAGAAGTAATAAGTATTTATAAAAGTGAAGAAGTAAAGTATGAAAAGAAGATAGAATTTAAGTTTTAAGGAGTATGCTTTGAGAAGTAATAAGTATTTATAAAAGTGAAGAAGTAAAGTATGAAAAGAAGATAGAATTTCAGTTTGAAGGAGTATGCTTTGAGAAGTAATAAGAATTTCGTAAAGTGAATGAAGTAGAGTAAGAAAAGAAGATAGAGTTTCAGTTTTAAGGAGTATGCTTTGAGAAGTAATAAGTATTTATAAAAGTGAAGAAGTAAAGTAAGAAAAGAAGATAGAATTTCAGTTTTAAGGAGTATGCTTTGAGAAGTAATAAGTATTTATAAAAGTGAAGAAGTAAGTAAGAAAAGAAGATAGAGTTTAAGTTTTAAGGAGTATGCTTTGAGAAGTAATAAGTATTTATAAAAGTGAAGAAGTAAAGTAAGAAAAGAAGATAGAATTTCAGTTTGAAGGAGTATGCTTTGAGAAGTAATAAGTATTTATAAAGTGAAGAAGTAAAGTAAGAAAAGAAGATAGAATTTAAGTTTTAAGGAGTATGCTTTGAGAAGTAATAAGTATTTATAAAAGTGAAGAAGTAAGTAAGAAAAGAATATAGAGTTTAAGTTTTAAGGAGTATGCTTTGAGAAGTAATAAGTATTTATAAAAGTGAAGAAGTAGAGTAAGAAAAGAAGATAGAATTTCAGTTTTAAGGAGTATGCTTTGAGAAGTAATAAGTATTTATAAAAGTGAAGAAGTAAAGTATGAAAAGAAGATAGAATTTCAGTTTTAAGGAGTATGCTTTGAGAAGTAATAAGTATTTATAAAAGTGAAGAAGTAAAGTAAGAAAAGAAGATAGAATTTCAGTTTTAAGGAGTATGCTTTGAGAAGTAATAAGTATTTATAAAAGTGAAGAAGTAAAGTAAGAAAAGAAGATAGAATTTCAGTTTTAAGGAGTATGCTTTGAGAAGTAATAAGTATTTATAAAAGTGAAGAAGTAAAGTATGAAAAGAAGATAGAATTTCAGTTTTAAGGAGTATGCTTTGAGAAGTAATAAGTATTTATAAAAGTGAAGAAGTAAAGTAAGAAAAGAAGATAGAATTTCAGTTTTAAGGAGTATGCTTTGAGAAGTAATAAGTATTTATAAAAGTGAAGAAGTAAAGTAAGAAAAGAAGATAGAGTTTAAGTTTTAAGGAGTATGCTTTGAGAAGTAATAAGTATTTATAAAGTGAAGAAGTAAAGTAAGAAAAGAAGATAGAATTTCAGTTTTAAGGAGTATGCTTTGAGAAGTAATAAGTATTTATAAAAGTGAAGAAGTAAAGTAAGAAAAGAAGATAGAATTTCAGTTTTAAGGAGTATGCTTTGAGAAGTAATAAGTATTTATAAAAGTGAAGAAGTAAAGTAAGAAAAGAAGATAGAATTTAAGTTTTAAGGAGTATGCTTTGAGAAGTAATAAGTATTTATAAAAGTGAAGAAGTAAAGTAAGAAAAGAAGATAGAATTTCAGTTTTAAGGAGTATGCTTTGAGAAGTAATAAGTATTTATAAAAGTGAAGAAGTAAAGTAAGAAAAGAAGATAGAATTTCAGTTTTAAGGAGTATGCTTTGAGAAGTAATAAGTATTTATAAAAGTGAAGAAGTAAAGTATGAAAAGAAGATAGAATTTCAGTTTTAAGGAGTATGCTTTGAGAAGTAATAAGTATTTCGTAAAGTGAAGAAGTAAAGTAAGAAAAGAAGATAGAATTTCAGTTTTAAGGAGTATGCTTTGAGAAGTAATAAGTATTTATAAAAGTGAAGAAGTAAAGTATGAAAAGAAGATAGAATTTCAGTTTTAAGGAGTATGCTTTGAGAAGTAATAAGTATTTATAAAAGTGAAGAAGTAAAGTAAGAAAAGAAGATAGAAATTTCAGTTTTAAGGAGTATGCTTTGAGAAGTAATAAGTATTTCGTAAAGTGAAGAAGTAAAGTAAGAAAAGAAGATAGAATTTCAGTTTTAAGGAGTATGCTTTGAGAAGTAATATGAATTTATAAAAGTGAAGAAGTAAAGTAAGAAAAGAAGATTAAATTTAAGTTTTAAGGAGTATGCTTTGAGAAGTAATAAGTATTTATAAAAGTGAAGAAGTAGAGTAAGAAAAGAAGATAGAATTTCAGTTTTAAGGAGTATGCTTTGAGAAGTAATAAGTATTTCGTAAAGTGAATGAAGTAAAGTAAGAAAAGAAGATAGAATTTCAGTTTTAAGGAGTATGCTTTGAGAAGTAATAAGTATTTATAAAAGTGAAGAAGTAAAGTAAGAAAAGAAGATAGAATTTAAGTTTTAAGGAGTATGCTTTGAGAAGTAATAAGTATTTCGTAAAGTGAAGAAGTAAAGTAAGAAAAGAAGATAGAATTTCAGTTTTAAGGAGTATGCTTTGAGAAGTAATAAGTATTTATAAAAGTGAAGAAGTAAAGTATGAAAAGAAGATAGAATTTCAGTTTTAAGGAGTATGCTTTGAGAAGTAATAAGTATTTCGTAAAGTGAATGAAGTAAAGTAAGAAAAGAAGATAGAATTTAAGTTTTAAGGAGTATGCTTTGAGAAGTAATAAGTATTTATAAAAGTGAAGAAGTAAAGTATGAAAAGAAGATGAAATTTAAGTTTGAAGGAGTATGCTTTGAGAAGTAATAAGTATTTATAAAAGTGAAGAAGTAAAGTAAGAAAAGAAGATAGAGTTTAAGTTTTAAGGAGTATGCTTTGAGAAGTAATAAGTATTTATAAAAGTGAAGAAGTAAAGTAAGAAAAGAAGATAGAATTTCAGTTTTAAGGAGTATGCTTTGAGAAGTAATAAGTATTTCGTAAAGTGAAGAAGTAAAGTAAGTAAAGAAGATAGAATTTCAGTTTTAAGGAGTATGCTTTGAGAAGTAATAAGTATTTATAAAAGTGAAGAAGTAAAGTAAGAAAAGAAGATAGAATTTAAGTTTTAAGGAGTATGCTTTGAGAAGTAATAAGTATTTATAAAAGTGAAGAAGTAAAGTAAGAAAAGAAGATAGAATTTCAGTTTTAAGGAGTATGCTTTGAGAAGTAATATGAATTTATAAAAGTGAAGAAGTAAAGTAAGAAAAGAAGATAGAATTTAAGTTTTAAGGAGTATGCTTTGAGAAGTAATAAGTATTTATAAAAGTGAAGAAGTAAAGTAAGAAAAGAAGATAGAGTTTAAGTTTTAAGGAGTATGCTTTGAGAAGTAATAAGTATTTATAAAAGTGAAGAAGTAAAGTAAGAAAAGAAGATAGAATTTCAGTTTTAAGGAGTATGCTTTGAGAAGTAATAAGTATTTATAAAAGTGAAGAAGTAAAGTAAGAAAAGAAGATATAATTTCAGTTTAAAGGAGTATGCTTTGAGAAGTATTAGTTATTTAGAAAAGTGAAGAAGTAAAGTAAGAAAAGAAGATAGAGTTTCAGATTTAAGGAGTATGCTTTGAGAAGTAATAAGTATTTCGTAAAGTGAAGAAGTAAAGTAAGAAAAGAAGATAGAATTTCATTTTTAAGGAGTATGCTTTGAGAAGCAATAAGTATTTATAAAAGTGAAGAAGTAAAGTAAGAAAAGAAGATAGAATTTCAGTTTTAAGGAGTATGCTTTGAGAAGTAATAAGTATTTATAAAAGTGAAGAAGTAAAGTAAGAAAAGAAGATAGAATTTCAGTTTTAAGGAGTATGCTTTGAGAAGTAATAAGTATTTATAAAAGTGAAGAAGTAAAGTAAGAAAAGAAGATATAATTTCAGTTTAAAGGAGTATGCTTTGAGAAGTATTAGTTATTTAGAAAAGTGAAGAAGTAAAGTAAGAAAAGAAGATAGAGTTTCAGATTTAAGGAGTATGCTTTGAGAAGTATTAGTTATTTATAAAAGTGAAGAAGTAAAGTAAGAAAAGAAGATAGAATTTCAGTTTTAAGGAGTATGCTTTGAGAAGTAATAAGTATTTATAAAAGTGAAGAAGTAAAGTAAGAAAAGAAGATAGAGTTTAAGTTTTAAGGAGTATGCTTTGAGAAGTAATAAGTATTTATAAAAGTGAAGAAGTAAAGTAAGAAAAGAAGATAGAATTTCAGTTTTAAGGAGTATGCTTTGAGAAGTAATAAGTATTTATAAAAGTGAAGAAGTAAAGTAAGAAAAGAAGATGAAATTTAAGTTTTAAGGATTATGCTTTGAGAAGTAATAAGTATTTATAAAAGTGAAGAAGTAAAGTAAGAAAAGAAGATAGAATTTCAGTTTTAAGGAGTATGCTTTGAGAAGTAATATGAATTTATAAAAGTGAAGAAGTAAAGTAAGAAAAGAAGATAGAATTTAAGTTTTAAGGAGTATGCTTTGAGAAGTAATAAGAATTTATAAAAGTGAAGAAGTAAAGTAAGAAAAGAAGATAGAATTTCATTTTTAAGGAGTATGCTTTGAGAAGCAATAAGTATTTATAAAAGTGAAGAAGTAAAGTAAGAAAAGAAGATAGAATTTAAGTTTTAAGGAGTATGCTTTGAGAAGTAATAAGTATTTATAAAAGTGAAGAAGTAAAGTAAGAAAAGAAGATAGAGTTTAAGTTTTAAGGAGTATGCTTTGAGAAGTAATAAGTATTTCGTAAAGTGAAGAAGTAAAGTATGAAAAGAAGATAGAGTTTAAGTTTTAAGGAGTATGCTTTGAGAAGTAATAAGTATTTATAAAAGTGAAGAAGTAAAGTAAGAAAAGAAGCTAGAATTTAAGTTTTAAGGAGTATGCTTTGAGAAGTAATAAGTATTTATAAAAGTGAAGAAGTAAAGTAAGAAAAGAAGATAGAATTTAAGTTTTAAGGAGTATGCTTTGAGAAGTAATAAGAATTTATAAAAGTGAAGAAGTAAAGTAAGAAAAGAAGATAGAATTTAAGTTTTAAGGAGTATGCTTTGAGAAGTAATAAGTATTTATAAAAGTGAAGAAGTAAAGTATGAAAAGAAGATAGAATTTCAGTTTTAAGGAGTATGCTTTGAGAAGTAATAAGTATTTCGTAAAGTGAAGAAGTAAAGTAAGAAAAGAAGATAGAATTTCAGTTTTAAGGAGTATGCTTTGAGAAGTAATAAGTATTTATAAAAGTGAAGAATTAAAGTATGAAAAGAAGATAGAATTTCAGTTTTAAGGAGTATGCTTTGAGAAGTAATAAGTATTTCGTAAAGTGAAGAAGTAAAGTATGAAAAGAAGATAGAATTTCAGTTTTAAGGAGTATGCTTTGAGAAGTAATAAGTATTTCGTAAAGTGAAGAAGTAAAGTATGAAAAGAAGATAGAATTTCAGTTTTAAGGAGTATGCTTTGAGAAGTAATAAGTATTTCGTAAAGTGAATGAAGTAAAGTAAGAAAAGAAGATAGAATTTCAGTTTTAAGGAGTATGCTTTGAGAAGTAATAAGTATTTATAAAAGTGAAGAAGTAAAGTAAGAAAAGAAGATGAAATTTAAGTTTGAAGGAGTATGCTTTGAGAAGTAATAAGTATTTATAAAAGTGAAGAAGTAAAGTAAGAAAAGAAGATAGAGTTTCAGTTTTAAGGAGTATGCTTTGAGAAGTAATATGAATTTATAAAAGTGAAGAAGTAAAGTAAGAAAAGAAGATAGAATTTAAGTTTTAAGGAGTATGCTTTGAGAAGTAATAAGTATTTATAAAAGTGAAGAAGTAAAGTAAGAAAAGAAGATAGAGTTTAAGTTTTAAGGAGTATGCTTTGAGAAGTAATAAGTATTTATAAAAGTGAAGAAGTAAAGTAAGAAAAGAAGATGAAATTTAAGTTTTAAGGAGTATGCTTTGAGAAGTAATAAGTATTTATAAAAGTGAAGAAGTAAAGTAAGAAAAGAAGATGAAATTTAAGTTTTAAGGAGTATGCTTTGAGAAGTAATAAGTATTTATAAAAGTGAAGAAGTAAAGTAAGAAAAGAAGATAGAGTTTAAGTTTTAAGGAGTATGCTTTGAGAAGTAATAAGTATTTCGTAAAGTGAAGAAGTAAAGTATGAAAAGAAGATAGAGTTTAAGTTTTAAGGAGTATGCTTTGAGAAGTAATAAGTATTTATAAAAGTGAAGAAGTAAAGTAAGAAAAGAAGCTAGAATTTAAGTTTTAAGGAGTATGCTTTGAGAAGTAATAAGTATTTCGTAAAGTGAAGAAGTAAAGTATGAAAAGAAGATAGAATTTCAGTTTTAAGGAGTATGCTTTGAGAAGTAATAAGTATTTATAAAAGTGAAGAAGTAAAGTAAGAAAAGAAGCTAGAATTTAAGTTTTAAGGAGTATGCTTTGAGAAGTAATAAGTATTTATAAAAGTGAAGAAGTAAAGTAAGAAAAGAAGATAGAATTTAAGTTTTAAGGAGTATGCTTTGAGAAGTAATAAGAATTTATAAAAGTGAAGAAGTAAAGTAAGAAAAGAAGATAGAATTTAAGTTTTAAGGAGTATGCTTTGAGAAGTAATAAGTATTTATAAAAGTGAAGAAGTAAAGTATGAAAAGAAGATAGAATTTCAGTTTTAAGGAGTATGCTTTGAGAAGTAATAAGTATTTCGTAAAGTGAAGAAGTAAAGTAAGAAAAGAAGATAGAATTTCAGTTTTAAGGAGTATGCTTTGAGAAGTAATAAGTATTTATAAAAGTGAAGAATTAAAGTATGAAAAGAAGATAGAATTTCAGTTTTAAGGAGTATGCTTTGAGAAGTAATAAGTATTTCGTAAAGTGAAGAAGTAAAGTATGAAAAGAAGATAGAATTTCAGTTTTAAGGAGTATGCTTTGAGAAGTAATAAGTATTTCGTAAAGTGAAGAAGTAAAGTATGAAAAGAAGATAGAATTTCAGTTTTAAGGAGTATGCTTTGAGAAGTAATAAGTATTTATAAAAGTGAAGAAGTAAAGTAAGAAAAGAAGATAGAGTTTAAGTTTTAAGGAGTATGCTTTGAGAAGTAATAAGTATTTATAAAAGTGAAGAAGTAAAGTAAGAAAAGAAGATGAAATTTAAGTTTTAAGGATTATGCTTTGAGAAGTAATAAGTATTTATAAAAGTGAAGAAGTAAAGTAAGAAAAGAAGATAGAGTTTCAGTTTTAAGGAGTATGCTTTGAGAAGTAATATGAATTTATAAAAGTGAAGAAGTAAAGTAAGAAAAGAAGATAGAATTTAAGTTTTAAGGAGTATGCTTTGAGAAGTAATAAGTATTTATAAAAGTGAAGAAGTAAAGTAAGAAAAGAAGATAGAGTTTAAGTTTTAAGGAGTATGCTTTGAGAAGTAATAAGTATTTATAAAAGTGAAGAAGTAAAGTAAGAAAAGAAGATGAAATTTAAGTTTTAAGGATTATGCTTTGAGAAGTAATAAGTATTTATAAAAGTGAAGAAGTAAAGTAAGAAAAGAAGATAGAATTTCAGTTTTAAGGAGTATGCTTTGAGAAGTAATAAGTATTTATAAAAGTGAAGAAGTAAAGTAAGAAAAGAAGATAGAGTTTAAGTTTTAAGGAGTATGCTTTGAGAAGTAATAAGTATTTCGTAAAGTGAAGAAGTAAAGTATGAAAAGAAGATAGAGTTTAAGTTTTAAGGAGTATGCTTTGAGAAGTAATAAGTATTTATAAAAGTGAAGAAGTAAAGTAAGAAAAGAAGCTAGAATTTAAGTTTTAAGGAGTATGCTTTGAGAAGTAATAAGTATTTATAAAAGTGAAGAAGTAAAGTAAGAAAAGAAGATAGAATTTAAGTTTTAAGGAGTATGCTTTGAGAAGTAATAAGTATTTATAAAAGTGAAGAAGTAAAGTAAGAAAAGAAGATAGAATTTAAGTTTTAAGGAGTATGCTTTGAGAAGTAATAAGTATTTCGTAAAGTGAAGAAGTAAAGTAAGAAAAGAAGATAGAGTTTAAGTTTTAAGGAGTATGCTTTGAGAAGTAATATGAATTTATAAAAGTGAAGAAGTAAAGTAAGAAAAGAAGATAGAGTTTAAGTTTTAAGGAGTATGCTTTGAGAAGTAATAAGTATTTATAAAAGTGAAGAAGTAAAGTAAGAAAAGAAGATAGAATTTAAGTTTTAAGGAGTATGCTTTGAGAAGTAATAAGTATTTCGTAAAGTGAAGAAGTAAAGTAAGAAAAGAAGATAGAATTTCATTTTTAAGGAGTATGCTTTGAGAAGCAATAAGTATTTATAAAAGTGAAGAAGTAAAGTAAGAAAAGAAGATAGAATTTCAGTTTTAAGGAGTATGCTTTGAGAAGTAATAAGTATTTATAAAAGTGAAGAAGTAAAGTAAGAAAAGAAGATAGAATTTCAGTTTGAAGGAGTATGCTTTGAGAAGTAATAAGTATTTCGTAAAGTGAAGAAGTAAAGTATGAAAAGAAGATAGAGTTTAAGTTTTAAGGAGTATGCTTTGAGAAGTAATAAGTATTTATAAAAGTGAAGAAGTAAAGTAAGAAAAGAAGATAGAATTTCAGTTTTAAGGAGTATGCTTTGAGAAGTAATAAGTATTTCGTAAAGTGAAGAAGTAAAGTAAGAAAAGAAGATAGAGTTTAAGTTTTAAGGAGTATGCTTTGAGAAGTAATAAGTATTTATAAAAGTGAAGAAGTAAAGTAAGAAAAGAAGATAGAATTTAAGTTTTAAGGAGTATGCTTTGAGAAGTAATAAGTATTTCGTAAAGTGAAGAAGTAAAGTATGAAAAGAAGATAGAATTTCAGTTTGAAGGAGTATGCTTTGAGAAGTAATAAGTATTTATAAAAGTGAAGAAGTAAAGTAAGAAAAGAAGCTAGAATTTCAGTTTTAAGGAGTATGCTTTGAGAAGTAATAAGTATTTATAAAAGTGAAGAAGTAAAGTAAGAAAAGAAGATGAAATTTAAGTTTTAAGGATTATGCTTTGAGAAGTAATAAGTATTTATAAAAGTGAAGAAGTAAAGTAAGAAAAGAAGATAGAGTTTCAGTTTTAAGGAGTATGCTTTGAGAAGCAATAAGTATTTATAAAAGTGAAGAAGTAAAGTAAGAAAAGAAGATAGAGTTTAAGTTTTAAGGAGTATGCTTTGAGAAGTAATAAGTATTTATAAAAGTGAAGAAGTAAAGTAAGAAAAGAAGATAGAGTTTAAGTTTTAAGGAGTATGCTTTGAGAAGTAATAAGTATTTATAAAAGTGAAGAAGTAAAGTAAGAAAAGAAGATAGAATTTCAGTTTGAAGGAGTATGCTTTGAGAAGTAATATGAATTTATAAAAGTGAAGAAGTAAAGTAAGAAAAGAAGATAGAATTTAAGTTTTAAGGAGTATGCTTTGAGAAGTAATAAGTATTTATAAAAGTGAAGAAGTAAAGTATGAAAAGAAGATAGAATTTCAGTTTGAAGGAGTATGCTTTGAGAAGTAATAAGTATTTATAAAAGTGAAGAAGTAAAGTAAGAAAAGAAGATAGAATTTAAGTTTTAAGGAGTATGCTTTGAGAAGTAAAGTATGAGAATTTTATAAAGTATGCTTTGAGAAGAATAAGTAATAGTGAAGAAAAAGAAGATAGAATTTCATTTTTAAGGAGTATGCTTTGAGAAGCGTAAAGTAAGTATTAGAATTTATAAAGTATGTTTGAGAGAATAAGTAAAGTAAGAAAAAGAAGATAGAATTTCAGTTTTAAGGATTATGCTTTGAGAAGTAATAAGTATTTATAAAAGTGAAGAAGTAAAGTAAGAAAAGAAGATAGAATTTCAGTTTTAAGGAGTATGCTTTGAGAAGTAATAAGTATTTATAAAAGTGAAGAAGTAAAGTAAGAAAAGAAGATAGAATTTCAGTTTTAAGGAGTATGCTTTGAGAAGTAATAAGTATTTCGTAAAGTGAAGAAGTAAAGTATGAAAAGAAGATAGAATTTCAGTTTTAAGGAGTATGCTTTGAGAAGTAATAAGTATTTATAAAAGTGAAGAAGTAAAGTAAGAAAAGAAGATAGAATTTCAGTTTTAAGGAGTATGCTTTGAGAAGTAATAAGTATTTATAAAAGTGAAGAAGTAAAGTAAGAAAAGAAGATAGAATTTCAGTTTTAAGGAGTATGCTTTGAGAAGTAATAAGTATTTCGTAAAGTGAAGAAGTAAAGTAAGAAAAGAAGATAGAATTTCATTTTTAAGGAGTATGCTTTGAGAAGTAATATGAATTTATAAAAGTGAAGAAGTAAAGTAAGAAAAGAAGATAGAATTTCAGTTTTAAGGAGTATGCTTTGAGAAGTAATAAGTATTTCGTAAAGTGAAGAAGTAAAGTAAGAAAAGAAGATAGAATTTAAGTTTTAAGGAGTATGCTTTGAGAAGTAATAAGTATTTATAAAAGTGAAGAAGTAAAGTAAGAAAAGAAGATAGAATTTCAGTTTTAAGGAGTATGCTTTGAGAAGTAATATGAATTTATAAAAGTGAAGAAGTAGAGTAAGAAAAGAAGATGAAATTTAAGTTTTAAGGAGTATGCTTTGAGAAGTAATATGAATTTATAAAAGTGAAGAAGTAAAGTAAGAAAAGAAGATAGAATTTCAGTTTTAAGGAGTATGCTTTGAGAAGTAATAAGTATTTATAAAAGTGAAGAAGTAAAGTAAGAAAAGAAGATAGAATTTCAGTTTTAAGGAGTATGCTTTGAGAAGCAATAAGTATTTATAAAAGTGAAGAAGTAAAGTAAGAAAAGAAGATAGAATTTCAGTTTTAAGGAGTATGCTTTGAGAAGTAATAAGTATTTATAAAAGTGAAGAAGTAAAGTAAGAAAAGAAGATAGAGTTTCAGTTTTAAGGAGTATGCTTTGAGAAGTAATAAGTATTTCGTAAAAGTGAAGAAGTAAAGTAAGAAAAGAAGATAGAATTTCAGTTTTAAGGAGTATGCTTTGAGAAGTAATAAGTATTTATAAAAGTGAAGAAGTAAAGTAAGAAAAGAAGATAGAATTTCAGTTTTAAGGAGTATGCTTTGAGAAGTAATATGAATTTATAAAAGTGAAGAAGTAAAGTAAGAAAAGAAGATAGAGTTTAAGTTTTAAGGAGTATGCTTTGAGAAGTAATATGAATTTATAAAAGTGAAGAAGTAAAGTAAGAAAAGAAGATAGAGTTTAAGTTTTAAGGAGTATGCTTTGAGAAGTAATAAGTATTTATAAAAGTGAAGAAGTAAAGTAAGAAAAGAAGATAGAATTTAAGTTTTAAGGAGTATGCTTTGAGAAGTAATAAGTATTTCGTAAAGTGAAGAAGTAAAGTAAGAAAAGAAGATAGAATTTCATTTTTAAGGAGTATGCTTTGAGAAGCAATAAGTATTTATAAAAGTGAAGAAGTAAAGTAAGAAAAGAAGATAGAATTTCAGTTTTAAGGAGTATGCTTTGAGAAGTAATAAGTATTTATAAAAGTGAAGAAGTAAAGTAAGAAAAGAAGATAGAATTTCAGTTTTAAGGAGTATGCTTTGAGAAGTAATAAGTATTTCGTAAAGTGAAGAAGTAAAGTATGAAAAGAAGATAGAGTTTAAGTTTTAAGGAGTATGCTTTGAGAAGTAATAAGTATTTATAAAAGTGAAGAAGTAAAGTAAGAAAAGAAGATAGAATTTCAGTTTTAAGGAGTATGCTTTGAGAAGTAATAAGTATTTCGTAAAGTGAAGAAGTAAAGTAAGAAAAGAAGATAGAATTTAAGTTTTAAGGAGTATGCTTTGAGAAGTAATAAGTATTTATAAAAGTGAAGAAGTAAAGTAAGAAAAGAAGATAGAATTTCAGTTTTAAGGAGTATGCTTTGAGAAGTAATAAGTATTTATAAAAGTGAAGAAGTAAAGTAAGAAAAGAAGATAGAATTTCAGTTTTAAGGAGTATGCTTTGAGAAGTAATAAGTATTTATAAAAGTGAAGAAGTAAAGTAAGAAAAGAAGATAGAATTTCAGTTTTAAGGAGTATGCTTTGAGAAGTAATAAGTATTTCGTAAAG
>CAMPDV010006226.1:0-24514 GCA_946699065.1 Loxodes magnus | reverse complement strand
CTTCTTCACTTTTCTAAATTCTTATTACTTCTCAAAGCATACTCCTTTAAACCGAAACTCTACCTTCTTTTCTTACTTTACTTCTTCACTTTTCTAAATTCTTATTACTTCTCAAAGCATACTCCTTTAAACCGAAACTCTACTCTTCTTTTCTTACTTTACTTCTTCACTTTTCTAAATTCTTATTACTTCTCAAAGCATACTCCTTTAAACTGAAACTCTACCTTCTTTTCTTACTTTACCTCTTCACTTTTCTAAATTCTTATTTCTTCTCAAAGCATACTCCTTTAAACCGAAACTCTACCTTCTTTTCTTACTTTACTTCTTCACTTTTCTAAATTCTTATTACTTCTCAAAGCATACTCCTTTAAACCGAAACTCTACTCTTCTTACTTTACTTACTCTTACTTTACTTCACTTTTCTAAATTCTTATTACTTCTCAAAGCATACTCCTTTAAACTGAAACTCTACCTTCTTTTCTTACTTTACTTCTTCACTTTTCTAAATTCTTATTACTTCTCAAAGCATACTCCTTTAAACCGAAACTCTACTCTTCTTTTCTTACTTTACTTCTTCACTTTTCTAAATTCTTATTACTTCTCAAAGCATACTCCTTTAAACCGAAACTCTACCTTCTTTTCTTACTTTACTTCTTCACTTTTCTAAATTCTTATTTCTTCTCAAATCATACTCCTTTAAACCGAAACTCTACCTTCTTTTCTTACTTTACTTCTTCACTTTTCTAAATTCTTATTACTTCTCAAATCATACTCCTTTAAACCGAAACTCTACCTTCTTTTCTTACTTTACTTCTTCACTTTTCTAAATTCTTATTACTTCTCAAAGCATACTCCTTTAAACCGAAACTCTACCTTCTTTTCTTACTTTACTTCTTCACTTTTCTAAATTCTTATTTCTTCTCAAAGCATACTCCTTTAAACTGAAACTCTACCTTCTTTTCTTACTTTACTTCTTCACTTTTCTAAATTCTTATTACTTCTCAAAGCATACTCCTTTAAACTGAAACTCTACCTTCTTTTCTTACTTTACTTCTTCACTTTTCTAAATTCTTATTACTTCTCAAAGCATACTCCTTTAAACTGAAACTCTACTCTTCTTTTCTTACTTTACCTCTTCACTTTTCTAAATTCTTATTTCTTCTCAAAGCATACTCCTTTAAACCGAAATTACTCTTCTTTTCTTACTTTACTTCTTCACTTTTCTAAATTCTTATTACTTCTCAAAGCATACTCCTTTAAACCGAAACTCTACTCTTCTTTTCTTACTTTACTTCTTCACTTTTCTAAATTCTTATTACTTCTCAAAGCATACTCCTTTAAACCGAAATTACTCTTCTTTTCTTACTTTACTTCTTCACTTTTCTAAATTATTATTACTTCTCAAAGCATACTCCTTTAAACCGAAACTCTACCTTCTTTTCTTACTTTACTTCTTCACTTTTCTAAATTCTTATTACTTCTCAAAGCATACTCCTTTAAACCGAAATTACTCTTCTTTTCTTACTTTACTTCTTCACTTTTCTAAATTCTTATTACTTCTCAAAGCATACTCCTTTAAACTGAAACTCTACCTTCTTTTCTTACTTTACTTCTTCACTTTTCTAAATTCTTATTACTTCTCAAAGCATACTCCTTTAAACTGAAACTCTACTCTTCTTTTCTTACTTTACCTCTTCACTTTTCTAAATTCTTATTACTTCTCAAAGCATACTCCTTTAAACCGAAACTCTACTCTTCTTTTCTTACTTTACTTCTTCACTTTTCTAAATTCTTATTTCTTCTCAAATCATACTCCTTTAAACCGAAACTCTACCTTCTTTTCTTACTTTACTTCTTCACTTTTCTAAATTCTTATTACTTCTCAAAGCATACTCCTTTAAACTGAAACTCTACCTTCTTTTCTTACTTTACTTCTTCACTTTTCTAAATTCTTATTACTTCTCAAAGCATACTCCTTTAAACCGAAATTACTCTTCTTTTCTTACTTTACCTCTTCACTTTTCTAAATTCTTATTTCTTCTCAAAGCATACTCCTTTAAACCGAAATTACTCTTCTTTTCTTACTTTACTTCTTCACTTTTCTAAATTCTTATTACTTCTCAAAGCATACTCCTTTAAACCGAAACTCTACCTTCTTTTCTTACTTTACTTCTTCACTTTTCTAAATTCTTATTACTTCTCAAAGCATACTCCTTTAAACCGAAATTACTCTTCTTTTCTTACTTTACTTCTTCACTTTTCTAAATTCTTATTACTTCTCAAAGCATACTCCTTTAAACTGAAACTCTACTCTTCTTTTCTTACTTTACCTCTTCACTTTTCTAAATTCTTATTTCTTCTCAAAGCATACTCCTTTAAACCGAAATTACTCTTCTTTTCTTACTTTACCTCTTCACTTTTCTAAATTCTTATTACTTCTCAAAGCATACTCCTTTAAACCGAAACTACTCTTCTTTTCTTACTTTACTTCTTCACTTTTCTAAATTCTTATTACTTCTCAAATCATACTCCTTTAAACCGAAACTCTACCTTCTTTTCTTACTTTACTTCTTCACTTTTCTAAATTCTTATTACTTCTCAAAGCATACTCCTTTAAACTGAAACTCTACCTTCTTTTCTTACTTTACCTCTTCACTTTTCTAAATTCTTATTACTTCTCAAAGCATACTCCTTTAAACCGAAACTCTACTCTTCTTTTCTTACTTTACTTCTTCACTTTTCTAAATTCTTATTACTTCTCAAAGCATACTCCTTTAAACCGAAACTCTACTCTTCTTTTCTTACTTTACTTCTTCACTTTTCTAAATTCTTATTACTTCTCAAAGCATACTCCTTTAAACTGAAACTACCTTCTTTTCTTACTTTACTTCTTCACTTTTCTAAATTCTTATTACTTCTCAAATCATACTCCTTTAAACTGAAACTCTACCTTCTTTTCTTACTTTACCTCTTCACTTTTCTAAATTCTTATTACTTCTCAAAGCATACTCCTTTAAACCGAAACTCTACTTCTTTTCTTACTTTACTTCTTCACTTTTCTAAATTCTTATTACTTCTCAAATCATACTCCTTTAAAACGAAACTCTACCTTCTTTTCTTACTTTACTTCTTCACTTTTCTAAATTCTTATTACTTCTCAAAGCATACTCCTTTAAACTGAAACTCTACTCTTCTTTTCTTACTTTACTTCTTCACTTTTCTAAATTCTTATTACTTCTCAAAGCATACTCCTTTAAACTGAAACTCTACCTTCTTTTCTTACTTTACTTCTTCACTTTTCTAAATTCTTATTACTTCTCAAAGCATACTCCTTTAAACCGAAACTCTACCTTCTTTTCTTACTTTACTTCTTCACTTTTCTAAATACTTATTACTTCTCAAAGCATACTCCTTTAAACTGAAACTCTACCTTCTTTTCTTACTTTACTTCTTCACTTTTCTAAATTCTTATTACTTCTCAAAGCATACTCCTTTAAACCGAAACTCTACCTTCTTTTCTTACTTTACCTCTTCACTTTTCTAAATTCTTATTACTTCTCAAAGCATACTCCTTTAAACTGAAACTCTACCTTCTTTTCTTACTTTACTTCTTCACTTTTCTAAATTCTTATTACTTCTCAAAGCATACTCCTTTAAACCGAAACTCTACCTTCTTTTCTTACTTTACTTCTTCACTTTTCTAAATTCTTATTACTTCTCAAAGCATACTCCTTTAAACCGAAACTCTACCTTCTTTTCTTACTTTACTTCTTCACTTTTCTAAATTCTTATTACTTCTCAAATCATACTCCTTTAAACCGAAACTCTACCTTCTTTTCTTACTTTACCTCTTCACTTTTCTAAATTCTTATTTCTTCTCAAAGCATACTCCTTTAAACCGAAACTCTACCTTCTTTTCTTACTTTACTTCTTCACTTTTCTAAATTCTTATTACTTCTCAAAGCATACTCCTTTAAACCGAAATCTACTCTTCTTTTCTTACTTTACCTCTTCACTTTTCTAAATTCTTATTTCTTCTCAAAGCATACTCCTTTAAACCGAAACTCTACTCTTCTTTTCTTACTTTACCTCTTCACTTTTCTAAATTCTTATTTCTTCTCAAAGCATACTCCTTTAAACCGAAATTACTCTTCTTTTCTTACTTTACTTCTTCACTTTTCTAAATTCTTATTACTTCTCAAAGCATACTCCTTTAAACCGAAACTCTACCTTCTTTTCTTACTTTACTTCTTCACTTTTCTAAATTCTTATTACTTCTCAAAGCATACTCCTTTAAACCGAAACTCTACTCTTCTTTTCTTACTTTACTTCTTCACTTTTCTAAATTCTTATTACTTCTCAAAGCATACTCCTTTAAACTGAAACTCTACCTTCTTTTCTTACTTTACCTCTTCACTTTTCTAAATTCTTATTTCTTCTCAAAGCATACTCCTTTAAACCGAAATTACTCTTCTTTTCTTACTTTACCTCTTCACTTTTCTAAATTCTTATTACTTCTCAAAGCATACTCCTTTAAACCGAAACTACTCTTCTTTTCTTACTTTACTTCTTCACTTTTCTAAATTCTTATTACTTCTCAAATCATACTCCTTTAAACTGAAACTCTACCTTCTTTTCTTACTTTACTTCTTCACTTTTCTAAATTCTTATTACTTCTCAAAGCATACTCCTTTAAACCGAAACTCTACCTTCTTTTCTTACTTTACCTCTTCACTTTTCTAAATTCTTATTACTTCTCAAAGCATACTCCTTTAAACCGAAACTCTACTCTTCTTTTCTTACTTTACTTCTTCACTTTTCTAAATTCTTATTACTTCTCAAAGCATACTCCTTTAAACCGAAACTCTACTCTTCTTTTCTTACTTTACTTCTTCACTTTTCTAAATTCTTATTACTTCTCAAAGCATACTCCTTTAAACTGAAACTCTACCTTCTTTTCTTACTTTACTTCTTCACTTTTCTAAATTCTTATTACTTCTCAAAGCATACTCCTTTAAACTGAAACTCTACCTTCTTTTCTTACTTTACCTCTTCACTTTTCTAAATTCTTATTACTTCTCAAAGCATACTCCTTTAAACTGAAACTACTCTTCTTTTCTTACTTTACTTCTTCACTTTTCTAAATTCTTATTACTTCTCAAATCATACTCCTTTAAAACGAAACTCTACCTTCTTTTCTTACTTTACTTCTTCACTTTTCTAAATTCTTATTACTTCTCAAAGCATACTCCTTTAAACCGAAATTACTCTTCTTTTCTTACTTTACTTCTTCACTTTTCTAAATTCTTATTACTTCTCAAAGCATACTCCTTTAAACTGAAACTCTACCTTCTTTTCTTACTTTACTTCTTCACTTTTCTAAATTCTTATTACTTCTCAAAGCATACTCCTTTAAACCGAAACTCTACCTTCTTTTCTTACTTTACTTCTTCACTTTTCTAAATACTTATTACTTCTCAAAGCATACTCCTTTAAACTGAAACTCTACCTTCTTTTCTTACTTTACTTCTTCACTTTTCTAAATTCTTATTACTTCTCAAAGCATACTCCTTTAAACCGAAACTCTACCTTCTTTTCTTACTTTACCTCTTCACTTTTCTAAATTCTTATTACTTCTCAAAGCATACTCCTTTAAACTGAAACTCTACCTTCTTTTCTTACTTTACTTCTTCACTTTTCTAAATTCTTATTACTTCTCAAAGCATACTCCTTTAAACCGAAACTCTACCTTCTTTTCTTACTTTACTTCTTCACTTTTCTAAATTCTTATTACTTCTCAAAGCATACTCCTTTAAACCGAAACTCTACCTTCTTTTCTTACTTTACTTCTTCACTTTTCTAAATTCTCAAAGCATACTCCTTTAAACTGAAATTACTCTTCTTTTCTTACTTTACTTCTCAAAGCATACTCCTTTAAACCGAAACTCTACCTTCTTTTCTTACTTTACTTCTTCACTTTTCTAAATTCTTATTTCTTCTCAAAGCATACTCCTTTAAACCGAAATTACTCTTCTTTTCTTACTTTACTTCTTCACTTTTCTAAATTCTTATTACTTCTCAAAGCATACTCCTTTAAACCGAAACTCTACCTTCTTTTCTTACTTTACTTCTTCACTTTTCTAAATTCTTATTACTTCTCAAAGCATACTCCTTTAAACCGAAATTACTCTTCTTTTCTTACTTTACTTCTTCACTTTTCTAAATTCTTATTACTCTCAAAGCATACTCCTTTAAACTGAAACTCTACCTTCTTTTCTTACTTTACCTCTTCACTTTTCTAAATTCTTATTACTTCTCAAAGCATACTCCTTTAAACCGAAATTACTCTTCTTTTCTTACTTTACCTCTTCACTTTTCTAAATTCTTATTACTTCTCAAAGCATACTCCTTTAAACCGAAACTACTCTTCTTTTCTTACTTTACTTCTTCACTTTTCTAAATTCTTATTACTTCTCAAATCATACTCCTTTAAACCGAAACTCTACCTTCTTTCTTACTTTACTTCTTCACTTTTCTAAATTCTTATTACTTCTCAAAGCATACTCCTTTAAACCGAAACTCTACCTTCTTTTCTTACTTTACTTCTTCACTTTTCTAAATTCTTATTACTTCTCAAAGCATACTCCTTTAAACCGAAACTCTACTCTTCTTTTCTTACTTTACTTCTTCACTTTTCTAAATTCTTATTACTTCTCAAAGCATACTCCTTTAAACCGAAACTCTACTCTTCTTTTCTTACTTTACTTCTTCACTTTTCTAAATTCTTATTACTTCTCAAAGCATACTCCTTTAAACTGAAACTCTACCTTCTTTTCTTACTTTACTTCTTCACTTTTCTAAATTCTTATTACTTCTCAAAGCATACTCCTTTAAACTGAAACTCTACCTTCTTTTCTTACTTTACCTCTTCACTTTTCTAAATTCTTATTACTTCTCAAAGCATACTCCTTTAAACCGAAACTACTCTTCTTTTCTTACTTTACTTCTTCACTTTTCTAAATTCTTATTACTTCTCAAATCATACTCCTTTAAAACGAAACTCTACCTTCTTTTCTTACTTTACCTCTTCACTTTTCTAAATTCTTATTACTTCTCAAAGCATACTCCTTTAAACCGAAATTACTCTTCTTTTCTTACTTTACTTCTTCACTTTTCTAAATTCTTATTACTTCTCAAAGCATACTCCTTTAAACTGAAACTCTACCTTCTTTTCTTACTTTACTTCTTCACTTTTCTAAATTCTTATTACTTCTCAAAGCATACTCCTTTAAACCGAAACTCTACCTTCTTTTCTTACTTTACTTCTTCACTTTTCTAAATACTTATTACTTCTCAAAGCATACTCCTTTAAACTGAAACTCTACCTTCTTTTCTTACTTTACTTCTTCACTTTTCTAAATACTTATTACTTCTCAAAGCATACTCCTTTAAACTGAAACTCTACCTTCTTTTCTTACTTTACTTCTTCACTTTTCTAAATTCTTATTACTTCTCAAATCATACTCCTTTAAACCGAAACTCTACCTTCTTTTCTTACTTTACTTCTTCACTTTTCTAAATACTTATTACTTCTCAAAGCATACTCCTTTAAACCGAAACTCTACCTTCTTTTCTTACTTTACTTCTTCACTTTTCTAAATACTTATTACTTCTCAAAGCATACTCCTTTAAACTGAAACTCTACCTTCTTTTCTTACTTTACTTCTTCACTTTTCTAAATTCTTATTACTTCTCAAATCATACTCCTTTAAACCGAAACTACTCTTCTTTTCTTACTTTACTTCTTCACTTTTCTAAATTCTTATTACTTCTCAAAGCATACTCCTTTAAACTGAAACTCTACCTTCTTTTCTTACTTTACTTCTTCACTTTTCTAAATTCTTATTACTTCTCAAAGCATACTCCTTTAAACTGAAATTCTACCTTCTTTTCTTACTTTACTTCTTCACTTTTCTAATTCTTATTACTTCTCAAAGCATACTCCTTTAAACTGAAACTCTACCTTCTTTTCTTACTTTACTTCTTCACTTTTCTAAATTCTTATTTCTTCTCAAAGCATACTCCTTTAAACCGAAATTACTCTTCTTTTCTTACTTTACTTCTTCACTTTTCTAAATTCTTATTACTTCTCAAAGCATACTCCTTTAAACTGAAACTCTACCTTCTTTTCTTACTTTACCTCTTCACTTTTCTAAATTCTTATTACTTCTCAAACCGAAATTACTCTTCTTTTCTTACTTTACTTCTTCACTTTTCTAAATTCTTATTTCTTCTCAAAGCATACTCCTTTAAACCGAAACTCTACCTTCTTTTCTTACTTTACTTCTTCACTTTTCTAAATTCTTATTACTTCTCAAAGCATACTCCTTTAAACTGAAACTCTACCTTCTTTTCTTACTTTACTTCTTCACTTTTCTAAATTCTTATTACTTCTCAAAGCATACTCCTTTAAACCGAAACTACTCTTCTTTTCTTACTTTACTTCTTCACTTTTCTAAATTCTTATTACTTCTCAAATCATACTCCTTTAAACCGAAACTCTACCTTCTTTTCTTACTTTACTTCTTCACTTTTCTAAATTCTTATTACTTCTCAAAGCATACTCCTTTAAACCGAAACTACTACCTTACTTTACTCTTCACTTTTCTACTTATTACTTCTCACATACTTTTAAACTGAAACTCTACTTCTTTTCTTACTTTACTTCTTCAAAGCATACTCCTTTAAACTGAAACTCTACTCTTCTTTTCTTACTTTACTTCTTCACTTTTCTAAATTCTTATTACTTCTCAAAGCATACTCCTTTAAACTGAAACTCTACTCTTCTTTTCTTACTTTACTTCTTCACTTTTCTAAATTCTTATTACTTCTCAAAGCATACTCCTTTAAACTGAAACTCTACCTTCTTTTCTTACTTTACTTCTTCACTTTTCTAAATTCTTATTACTTCTCAAAGCATACTCCTTTAAACTGAAACTCTACCTTCTTTTCTTACTTTACTTCTTCACTTTTCTAAATTCTTATTACTTCTCAAAGCATACTCCTTTAAACCGAAACTCTACCTTCTTTTCTTACTTTACTTCTTCACTTTTCTAAATTCTTATTACTTCTCAAAGCATACTCCTTTAAACTGAAACTCTACCTTCTTTTCTTACTTTACTTCTTCACTTTTCTAAATTCTTATTACTTCTCAAAGCATACTCCTTTAAACTGAAACTCTACCTTCTTTTCTTACTTTACCTCTTCACTTTTCTAAATTCTTATTACTTCTCAAAGCATACTCCTTTAAACCGAAACTCTACCTTCTTTTCTTACTTTACTTCTTCACTTTTCTAAATTCTTATTACTTCTCAAAGCATACTCCTTTAAACCGAAACTCTACCTTCTTTTCTTACTTTACTTCTTCACTTTTCTAAATTCTTATTACTTCTCAAAGCATACTCCTTTAAACCGAAACTCTACCTTCTTTTCTTACTTTACTTCTTCACTTTCTAAATTCTTATTACTTCTCAAAGCATACTCCTTTAAACTGAAACTCTACCTTCTTTTCTTACTTTACTTCTTCACTTTTCTAAATTCTTATTACTTCTCAAAGCATACTCCTTTAAACTGAAACTCTACCTTCTTTTCTTACTTTACTTCTTCACTTTTCTAAATTCTTATTACTTCTCAAAGCATACTCCTTTAAACCGAAACTCTACCTTCTTTTCTTACTTTACTTCTTCACTTTTCTAAATTCTTATTACTTCTCAAAGCATACTCCTTTAAACTGAAACTCTACTCTTCTTTTCTTACTTTACTTCTTCACTTTTCTAAATTCTTATTACTTCTCAAAGCATACTCCTTTAAACTGAAACTCTACCTTCTTTTCTTACTTTACTTCTTCACTTTTCTAAATTCTTATTACTTCTCAAAGCATACTCCTTTAAACCGAAACTCTACCTTCTTTTCTTACTTTACTTCTTCACTTTTCTAAATTCTTATTACTTCTCAAAGCATACTCCTTTAAACTGAAACTCTACCTTCTTTTCTTACTTTACTTCTTCACTTTTCTAAATTCTTATTACTTCTCAAAGCATACTCCTTTTAACCGAAACTCTACCTTCTTTTCTTACTTTACTTCTTCACTTTTCTAAATTCTTATTACTTCTCAAAGCATACTCCTTTAAACCGAAACTCTACCTTCTTTTCTTAATTTACTTCTTCACTTTTCTAAATTCTTATTACTTCTCAAAGCATACTCCTTTAAACCGAAACTCTACCTTCTTTTCTTACTTTACTTCTTCACTTTTCTAAATTCTTATTACTTCTCAAAGCATACTCCTTTAAACTGAAACTCTACTCTTCTTTTCTTACTTTACCTCTTCACTTTTCTAAATTCTTATTTCTTCTCAAAGCATACTCCTTTAAACTGAAACTCTACCTTCTTTTCTTACTTTACTTCTTCACTTTTCTAAATTCTTATTACTTCTCAAATCATACTCCTTTAAACCGAAATTACTCTTCTTTTCTTACTTTACTTCTTCACTTTTCTAAATTCTTATTACTTCTCAAAGCATACTCCTTTAAACTGAAACTCTACCTTCTTTTCTTACTTTACTTCTTCACTTTTCTAAATTCTTATTACTTCTCAAAGCATACTCCTTTAAACTGAAACTCTACCTTCTTTTCTTACTTTACTTCTTCACTTTTCTAAATTCTTATTACTTCTCAAATCATACTCCTTTAAACCGAAACTCTACCTTCTTTTCTTACTTTACTTCTTCACTTTTCTAAATTCTTATTACTTCTCAAAGCATACTCCTTTAAACTGAAACTCTACCTTCTTTTCTTACTTTACTTCTTCACTTTTCTAAATTCTTATTACTTCTCAAAGCATACTCCTTTAAACTGAAACTCTACCTTCTTTTCTTACTTTACTTCTTCACTTTTCTAAATTCTCAAAGCATACTCCTTTAAACTGAAACTCTACCTTCTTTTCTTACTTTACTTCTTCACTTTTCTAAATTCTTATTACTTCTCAAAGCATACTCCTTTAAACCGAAACTCTACCTTCTTTTCTTACTTTTCTTCTTCACTTTTCTAAATTCTTATTACTTCTCAAAGCATACTCCTTTAAACCGAAATTACTCTTCTTTTCTTACTTTACTTCTTCACTTTTCTAAATTCTTATTACTTCTCAAATCATACTCCTTTAAACCGAAACTCTACCTTCTTTTCTTACTTTACTTCTTCACTTTTCTAAATTCTTATTACTTCTCAAAGCATACTCCTTTAAACTGAAACTCTACCTTCTTTTCTTACTTTACTTCTTCACTTTTCTAAATTCTTATTACTTCTCAAAGCATACTCCTTTAAACCGAAACTCTACCTTCTTTTCTTACTTTACTTCTTCACTTTTCTAAATTCTTATTACTTCTCAAAGCATACTCCTTTAAACTGAAACTCTACTCTTCTTTTCTTACTTTACCTCTTCACTTTTCTAAATTCTTATTACTTCTCAAAGCATACTCCTTTAAACCGAAACTCTACCTTCTTTTCTTACTTTACTTCTTCACTTTTCTAAATTCTTATTACTTCTCAAAGCATACTCCTTTAAACCGAAACTCTACCTTCTTTTCTTACTTTACTTCTTCACTTTTCTAAATTCTTATTACTTCTCAAAGCATACTCCTTTAAACCGAAACTCTACCTTCTTTTCTTAATTTACTTCTTCACTTTTCTAAATTCTTATTACTTCTCAAAGCATACTCCTTTAAACCGAAACTCTACCTTCTTTTCTTACTTTACTTCTTCACTTTTCTAAATTCTTATTACTTCTCAAAGCATACTCCTTTAAACCGAAACTCTACCTTCTTTTCTTAATTTACCTCTTCACTTTTCTAAATTCTTATTACTTCTCAAAGCATACTCCTTTAAACTGAAACTCTACCTTCTTTTCTTACTTTACTTCTTCACTTTTCTAAATTCTTATTACTTCTCAAAGCATACTCCTTTAAACCGAAATTACTCTTCTTTTCTTACTTTACTTCTTCACTTTTCTAAATTCTTATTACTTCTCAAAGCATACTCCTTTAAACTGAAACTCTACCTTCTTTTCTTACTTTACTTCTTCACTTTTCTAAATTCTTATTACTTCTCAAAGCATACTCCTTTAAACTGAAACTCTACCTTCTTTTCTTACTTTACTTCTTCACTTTTCTAAATTCTTATTACTTCTCAAAGCATACTCCTTTAAACCGAAATTACTCTTCTTTTCTTACTTTACCTCTTCACTTTTCTAAATTCTTATTACTTCTCAAAGCATACTCCTTTAAACCGAAACTCTACCTTCTTTCTTACTTTACTTCTTCACTTTTCTAAATTCTTATTACTTCTCAAAGCATACTCCTTTAAACCGAAACTCTACCTTCTTTTCTTACTTTACTTCTTCACTTTTCTAAATTCTTATTACTTCTCAAAGCATACTCCTTTAAACCGAAACTCTACCTTCTTTCTTAATTTACCTCTTCACTTTTCTAAATTCTTATTACTTCTCAAAGCATACTCCTTTAAACTGAAACTCTACCTTCTTTTCTTACTTTACTTCTTCACTTTTCTAAATTCTTATTACTTCTCAAAGCATACTCCTTTAAACTGAAACTCTACCTTCTTTTCTTACTTTACTTCTTCACTTTTCTAAATTCTTATTACTTCTCAAAGCATACTCCTTTAAACCGAAACTCTACCTTCTTTTCTTACTTTACTTCTTCACTTTTCTAAATTCTTATTACTTCTCAAAGCATACTCCTTTAAACCGAAACTCTACCTTCTTTTCTTAATTTACCTCTTCACTTTTCTAAATTCTTATTACTTCTCAAAGCATACTCCTTTAAACTGAAACTCTACCTTCTTTTCTTACTTTACTTCTTCACTTTTCTAAATTCTTATTACTTCTCAAAGCATACTCCTTTAAACTGAAACTCTACCTTCTTTTCTTACTTTACTTCTTCACTTTTCTAAATTCTTATTACTTCTCAAAGCATACTCCTTTAAACCGAAACTCTACCTTCTTTTCTTACTTTACTTCTTCACTTTTCTAAATTCTTATTACTTCTCAAAGCATACTCCTTTAAACTGAAACTCTACCTTCTTTTCTTACTTTACTTCTTCACTTTTCTAAATTCTTATTACTTCTCAAAGCATACTCCTTTAAACCGAAACTACTCTTCTTTTCTTACTTTACCTCTTCACTTTTCTAAATTCTTATTACTTCTCAAAGCATACTCCTTTAAACCGAAACTCTACCTTCTTTTCTTACTTTACTTCTTCACTTTTCTAAATTCTTATTACTTCTCAAAGCATACTCCTTTAAACCGAAACTCTACCTTCTTTTCTTACTTTACTTCTTCACTTTTCTAAATTCTTATTACTTCTCAAAGCATACTCCTTTAAACCGAAACTCTACCTTCTTTTCTTACTTTACTTCTTCACTTTTCTAAATTCTTATTACTTCTCAAAGCATACTCCTTTAAACCGAAACTCTACCTTCTTTTCTTACTTTACTTCTTCACTTTTCTAAATTCTTATTACTTCTCAAAGCATACTCCTTTAAACCGAAACTCTACCTTCTTTTCTTAATTTACCTCTTCACTTTTCTAAATTCTTATTACTTCTCAAAGCATACTCTTTAAACTGAAACTCTACCTTCTTTTCTTACTTTACCTCTTCACTTTTCTAAATTCTTATTACTTCTCAAAGCATACTCCTTTAAACTGAAACTCTACCTTCTTTTCTTACTTTACTTCTTCACTTTTCTAAATTCTTATTACTTCTCAAAGCATACTCCTTTAAACTGAAACTCTACCTTCTTTTCTTACTTTACTTCTTCACTTTTCTAAATTCTTATTACTTCTCAAAGCATACTCCTTTAAACCGAAATTACTCTTCTTTTCTTACTTCACTTTTCTAAATTCTTATTACTTCTCAAAGCATACTCCTTTAAACCGAAACTACTCTTCTTTTCTTACTTTACTTCTTCACTTTTCTAAATTCTTATTACTTCTCAAAGCATACTCCTTTAAACTGAAACTCTACCTTCTTTTCTTACTTTACTTCTTCACTTTTCTAAATTCTTATTACTTCTCAAAGCATACTCCTTTAAACCGAAACTCTACCTTCTTTTCTTACTTTACTTCTTCACTTTTCTAAATTCTTATTACTTCTCAAAGCATACTCCTTTAAACCGAAACTCTACCTTCTTTTCTTAATTTACCTCTTCACTTTTCTAAATTCTTATTACTTCTCAAAGCATACTCCTTTAAACTGAAACTCTACCTTCTTTTCTTACTTTACTTCTTCACTTTTCTAAATTCTTATTACTTCTCAAAGCATACTCCTTTAAACCGAAACTCTACCTTCTTTTCTTACTTTACTTCTTCACTTTTCTAAATTCTTATTACTTCTCAAAGCATACTCCTTTAAACTGAAACTCTACCTTCTTTTCTTACTTTACTTCTTCACTTTTCTAAATTCTTATTACTTCTCAAAGCATACTCCTTTAAACCGAAACTCTACTCTTCTTTTCTTACTTTACTTCTTCACTTTTCTAAATTCTTATTACTTCTCAAAGCATACTCCTTTAAACTGAAACTCTACCTTCTTTTCTTACTTTACCTCTTCACTTTTCTAAATTCTTATTACTTCTCAAAGCATACTCCTTTAAACCGAAACTCTACCTTCTTTTCTTACTTTACTTCTTCACTTTTCTAAATTCTTATTACTTCTCAAAGCATACTCCTTTAAACCGAAACTCTACCTTCTTTTCTTACTTTACTTCTTCACTTTTCTAAATTCTTATTACTTCTCAAAGCATACTCCTTTAAACCGAAACTCTACCTTCTTTTCTTACTTTACTTCTTCACTTTTCTAAATTCTTATTACTTCTCAAAGCATACTCCTTTAAACTGAAACTCTACCTTCTTTTCTTACTTTACTTCTTCACTTTTCTAAATTCTTATTACTTCTCAAAGCATACTCCTTTAAACCGAAACTCTACCTTCTTTTCTTACTTTACTTCTTCACTTTTCTAAATTCTTATTACTTCTCAAAGCATACTCCTTTAAACCGAAATTACTCTTCTTTTCTTACTTTACTTCTTCACTTTTCTAAATTCTTATTACTTCTCAAATCATACTCCTTTAAACCGAAACTCTACCTTCTTTTCTTACTTTACTTCTTCACTTTTCTAAATTCTTATTACTTCTCAAAGCATACTCCTTTAAACTGAAACTCTACCTTCTTTTCTTACTTTACTTCTTCACTTTTCTAAATTCTTATTACTTCTCAAAGCATACTCCTTTAAACCGAAATTACTCTTCTTTTCTTACTTTACTTCTTCACTTTTCTAAATTCTTATTACTTCTCAAAGCATACTCCTTTAAACCGAAACTCTACCTTCTTTTCTTACTTTACCTCTTCACTTTTCTAAATTCTTATTACTTCTCAAAGCATACTCCTTTAAACTGAAACTCTACTCTTCTTTTCTTACTTTACCTCTTCACTTTTCTAAATTCTTATTTCTTCTCAAAGCATACTCCTTTAAACCGAAATTACTCTTCTTTTCTTACTTTACTTCTTCACTTTTCTAAATTCTTATTACTTCTCAAAGCATACTCCTTTAAACTGAAACTCTACCTTCTTTTCTTACTTTACTTCTTCACTTTTCTAAATTCTTATTACTTCTCAAAGCATACTCCTTTAAACCGAAACTCTACCTTCTTTTCTTACTTTACTTCTTCACTTTTCTAAATTCTTATTACTTCTCAAAGCATACTCCTTTAAACCGAAATTACTCTTCTTTTCTTACTTTACTTCTTCACTTTTCTAAATTCTTATTACTTCTCAAATCATACTCCTTTAAACCGAAACTCTACCTTCTTTTCTTACTTTACTTCTTCACTTTTCTAAATTCTTATTACTTCTCAAAGCATACTCCTTTAAACTGAAACTCTACTCTTCTTTTCTTACTTTACCTCTTCACTTTTCTAAATTCTTATTTCTTCTCAAAGCATACTCCTTTAAACCGAAATTACTCTTCTTTTCTTACTTTACTTCTTCACTTTTCTAAATTCTTATTACTTCTCAAAGCATACTCCTTTAAACTGAAACTCTACCTTCTTTTCTTACTTTACTTCTTCACTTTTCTAAATTCTTATTACTTCTCAAAGCATACTCCTTTAAACCGAAACTCTACCTTCTTTTCTTACTTTACTTCTTCACTTTTCTAAATTCTTATTACTTCTCAAAGCATACTCCTTTAAACCGAAACTCTACCTTCTTTTCTTACTTTACTTCTTCACTTTTCTAAATTCTTATTACTTCTCAAATCATACTCCTTTAAACCGAAACTCTACCTTCTTTTCTTACTTTACTTCTTCACTTTTCTAAATTCTTATTACTTCTCAAAGCATACTCCTTTAAACTGAAACTCTACCTTCTTTTCTTACTTTACTTCTTCACTTTTCTAAATTCTTATTACTTCTCAAAGCATACTCCTTTAAACTGAAACTCTACCTTCTTTTCTTACTTTACTTCTTCACTTTTCTAAATTCTTATTACTTCTCAAAGCATACTCCTTTAAACCGAAACTCTACCTTCTTTTCTTACTTTACTTCTTCACTTTTCTAAATTCTTATTACTTCTCAAAGCATACTCCTTTAACCGAAACTCTACCTTCTTTTCTTAATTTACCTCTTCACTTTTCTAAATTCTTATTACTTCTCAAAGCATACTCCTTTAAACTGAAACTCTACCTTCTTTTCTTACTTTACTTCTTCACTTTTCTAAATTCTTATTACTTCTCAAAGCATACTCCTTTAAACTGAAACTCTACCTTCTTTTCTTACTTTACTTCTTCACTTTTCTAAATTCTTATTACTTCTCAAAGCATACTCCTTTAAACTGAAACTCTACCTTCTTTTCTTACTTTACTTCTTCACTTTTCTAATTCTTATTACTTCTCAAAGCATACTCCTTTAAACCGAAATTACTCTTCTTTTCTTACTTTACTTCTTCACTTTTCTAAATTCTTATTACTTCTCAAAGCATACTCCTTTAAACCGAAACTCTACCTTCTTTTCTTACTTTACTTCTTCACTTTTCTAAATTCTTATTACTTCTCAAAGCATACTCCTTTAAACTGAAACTCTACCTTCTTTTCTTACTTTACTTCTTCACTTTTCTAAATTCTTATTACTTCTCAAAGCATACTCCTTTAAACCGAAACTCTACCTTCTTTTCTTACTTTACTTCTTCACTTTTCTAATTCTTATTACTTCTCAAAGCATACTCCTTTAAACCGAAACTACTCTTCTTTTCTTACTTTACTTCTTCACTTTTCTAAATTCTTATTACTTCTCAAAGCATACTCCTTTAAACTGAAACTCTACTCTTCTTTTCTTACTTTACTTCTTCACTTTTCTAAATTCTTATTACTTCTCAAAGCATACTCCTTTAAACTGAAACTCTACCTTCTTTTCTTACTTTACTTCTTCACTTTTCTAAATTCTTATTACTTCTCAAAGCATACTCCTTTAAACCGAAACTCTACCTTCTTTTCTTAATTTACCTCTTCACTTTTCTAAATTCTTATTACTTCTCAAAGCATACTCCTTTAAACTGAAACTCTACCTTCTTTTCTTACTTTACTTCTTCACTTTTCTAAATTCTTATTACTTCTCAAGCATACTCCTTTAAACTGAAACTCTACCTTCTTTTCTTACTTTACTTCTTCACTTTTCTAAATTCTTATTACTTCTCAAAGCATACTCCTTTAAACCGAAATTACTCTTCTTTTCTTACTTTACTTCTTCACTTTTCTAAATTCTTATTACTTCTCAAAGCATACTCCTTTAAACTGAAACTCTACCTTCTTTTCTTACTTTACCTCTTCACTTTTCTAAATTCTTATTACTTCTCAAATCATACTCCTTTAAACCGAAACTCTACCTTCTTTTCTTACTTTACTTCTTCACTTTTCTAAATTCTTATTACTTCTCAAAGCATACTCCTTTAAACTGAAACTCTACTCTTCTTTTCTTACTTTACTTCTTCACTTTTCTAAATTCTTATTACTTCTCAAAGCATACTCCTTTAAACCGAAACTCTACCTTCTTTTCTTACTTTACTTCTTCACTTTTCTAAATTCTTATTACTTCTCAAAGCATACTCCTTTAAACCGAAACTACTCTTCTTTTCTTACTTTACTTCTTCACTTTTCTAAATTCTTATTACTTCTCAAATCATACTCCTTTAAAACGAAACTCTACCTTCTTTTCTTACTTTACTTCTTCACTTTTCTAAATTCTTATTACTTCTCAAAGCATACTCCTTTAAACCGAAACTCTACCTTCTTTTCTTAATTTACCTCTTCACTTTTCTAAATTCTTATTACTTCTCAAAGCATACTCCTTTAAACTGAAACTCTACCTTCTTTTCTTACTTTACTTCTTCACTTTTCTAAATTCTTATTACTTCTCAAAGCATACTCCTTTAAACTGAAACTCTACCTTCTTTTCTTACTTTACTTCTTCACTTTTCTAAATTCTTATTACTTCTCAAAGCATACTCCTTTAAACCGAAATTACTCTTCTTTTCTTACTTTACCTCTTCACTTTTCTAAATTCTTATTTCTTCTCAAAGCATACTCCTTTAAACCGAAATTACTCTTCTTTTCTTACTTTACTTCTTCACTTTTCTAAATTCTTATTACTTCTCAAAGCATACTCCTTTAAACCGAAACTCTACCTTCTTTTCTTACTTTACTTCTTCACTTTTCTAAATTCTTATTACTTCTCAAAGCATACTCCTTTAAACCGAAACTCTACCTTCTTTTCTTACTTTACTTCTTCACTTTTCTAAATTCTTATTACTTCTCAAAGCATACTCCTTTAAACCGAAACTACTCTTCTTTTCTTACTTTACTTCTTCACTTTTCTAAATTCTTATTACTTCTCAAAGCATACTCCTTTAAACTGAAACTCTACCTTCTTTTCTTACTTTACTTCTTCACTTTTCTAAATTCTTATTACTTCTCAAAGCATACTCCTTTAAACCGAAACTCTACCTTCTTTTCTTACTTTACTTCTTCACTTTTCTAAATTCTTATTACTTCTCAAAGCATACTCCTTTAAACTGAAACTCTACCTTCTTTTCTTACTTTACTTCTTCACTTTTCTAAATTCTTATTACTTCTCAAAGCATACTCCTTTAAACTGAAACTCTACCTTCTTTTCTTACTTTACTTCTTCACTTTTCTAAATTCTTATTACTTCTCAAAGCATACTCCTTTAAACCGAAACTCTACCTTCTTTTCTTACTTTACTTCTTCACTTTTCTAAATTCTTATTACTTCTCAAAGCATACTCCTTTAAACTGAAACTCTACCTTCTTTTCTTACTTTACTTCTTCACTTTTCTAAATTCTTATTACTTCTCAAAGCATACTCCTTTAAACCGAAACTCTACCTTCTTTTCTTACTTTACTTCTTCACTTTTCTAAATTCTTATTACTTCTCAAAGCATACTCCTTTAAACTGAAACTCTACCTTCTTTTCTTACTTTACTTCTTCACTTTTCTAAATTCTTATTACTTCTCAAAGCATACTCCTTTAAACCGAAACTCTACCTTCTTTTCTTACTTTACTTCTTCACTTTTCTAAATTCTTATTACTTCTCAAAGCATACTCCTTTAAACCGAAACTCTACTCTTCTTTTCTTACTTTACTTCTTCACTTTTCTAAATTCTTATTACTTCTCAAAGCATACTCCTTTAAACCGAAACTCTACTCTTCTTTTCTTACTTTACTTCTTCACTTTTCTAAATTCTTATTACTTCTCAAAGCATACTCCTTTAAACCGAAACTCTACCTTCTTTTCTTACTTTACTTCTTCACTTTTCTAAATTCTTATTACTTCTCAAAGCATACTCCTTTAAACCGAAACTACTCTTCTTTTCTTACTTTACTTCTTCACTTTTCTAAATTCTTATTACTTCTCAAAGCATACTCCTTTAAACTGAAACTCTACTCTTCTTTTCTTACTTTACTTCTTCACTTTTCTAAATTCTTATTACTTCTCAAAGCATACTCCTTTAAACCGAAACTCTACCTTCTTCTCAAAGCATACTCCTTTAAACCGAAACTCTACCTTCTTTTCTTACTTTACTTCTTCACTTTTCTAAATTCTTATTACTTCTCAAAGCATACTCCTTTAAACCGAAACTCTACCTTCTTTTCTTACTTTACTTCTTCACTTTTCTAAATTCTTATTACTTCTCAAAGCATACTCCTTTAAACCGAAACTACTCTTCTTTTCTTACTTTACTTCTTCACTTTTCTAAATTCTTATTACTTCTCAAAGCATACTCCTTTAAACTGAAACTCTACCTTCTTTTCTTACTTTACTTCTTCACTTTTCTAAATTCTTATTACTTCTCAAAGCATACTCCTTTAAACTGAAACTCTACCTTCTTTTCTTACTTTACTTCTTCACTTTTCTAAATTCTTATTACTCTCAAAGCATACTCCTTTAAACTGAAACTCTACCTTCTTTTCTTACTTTACTTCTTCACTTTTCTAAATTCTTATTACTTCTCAAAGCATACTCCTTTAAACCGAAACTCTACCTTCTTTTCTTACTTTACTTCTTCACTTTTCTAAATTCTTATTACTTCTCAAAGCATACTCCTTTAAACCGAAACTCTACCTTCTTTTCTTACTTTACTTCTTCACTTTTCTAAATTCTTATTACTTCTCAAAGCATACTCCTTTAAACTGAAACTCTACCTTCTTTTCTTACTTTACTTCTTCACTTTTCTAAATTCTTATTACTTCTCAAAGCATACTCCTTTAAACTGAAACTCTACCTTCTTTTCTTACTTTACTTCTTCACTTTTCTAAATTCTTATTACTTCTCAAAGCATACTCCTTTAAACTGAAACTCTACCTTCTTTTCTTACTTTACTTCTTCACTTTTCTAAATTCTTATTACTTCTCAAAGCATACTCCTTTAAACTGAAACTCTACCTTCTTTTCTTACTTTACTTCTTCACTTTTACTCCTTTAAACCGAAACTCTACCTTCTTTTCTTACTTTACTTCTTCACTTTTCTAAATTCTTATTACTTCTCAAAGCATACTCCTTTAAACTGAAACTCTACCTTCTTTTCTTACTTTACTTCTTCACTTTTCTAAATTCTTATTACTTCTCAAAGCATACTCCTTTAAACTGAAACTCTACCTTCTTTTCTTACTTTACTTCTTCACTTTTCTAAATTCTTATTACTTCTCAAAGCATACTCCTTTAAACCGAAACTCTACCTTCTTTTCTTACTTTACTTCTTCACTTTTCTAAATTCTTATTACTTCTCAAAGCATACTCCTTTAAACTGAAACTCTACCTTCTTTTCTTACTTTACTTCTTCACTTTTCTAAATTCTTATTACTTCTCAAAGCATACTCCTTTAAACCGAAACTCTACCTTCTTTTCTTACTTTACTTCTTCACTTTTCTAAATTCTTATTACTTCTCAAAGCATACTCCTTTAAACCGAAACTCTACTCTTCTTTTCTTACTTTACTTCTTCACTTTTCTAAATTCTTATTACTTCTCAAAGCATACTCCTTTAAACCGAAATTACTCTTCTTTTCTTACTTTACTTCTTCACTTTTCTAAATTCTTATTACTTCTCAAAGCATACTCCTTTAAACTGAAACTCTACCTTCTTTTCTTACTTTACTTCTTCACTTTTCTAAATTCTTATTACTTCTCAAAGCATACTCCTTTAAACCGAAACTCTACCTTCTTTTCTTACTTTACTTCTTCACTTTTCTAAATTCTTATTACTTCTCAAAGCATACTCCTTTAAACTGAAACTCTACCTTCTTTTCTTACTTTACTTCTTCACTTTTCTAAATTCTTATTACTTCTCAAAGCATACTCCTTTAAACCGAAACTCTACTCTTCTTTTCTTACTTTACCTCTTCACTTTTCTAAATTCTTATTACTTCTCAAAGCATACTCCTTTAAACTGAAACTCTACCTTCTTTTCTTACTTTACTTCTTCACTTTTCTAAATTCTTATTACTTCTCAAAGCATACTCCTTTAAACCGAAACTCTACCTTCTTTTCTTACTTTACTTCTTCACTTTTCTAAATTCTTATTACTTCTCAAAGCATACTCCTTTAAACCGAAACTCTACCTTCTTTTCTTACTTTACTTCTTCACTTTTCTAAATTCTTATTACTTCTCAAAGCATACTCCTTTAAACCGAAACTCTACCTTCTTTTCTTAATTTACCTCTTCACTTTTCTAAATTCTTATTACTTCTCAAAGCATACTCCTTTAAACTGAAACTCTACCTTCTTTTCTTACTTTACTTCTTCACTTTTCTAAATTCTTATTACTTCTCAAAGCATACTCCTTTAAACTGAAACTCTACCTTCTTTTCTTACTTTACTTCTTCACTTTTCTAAATTCTTATTACTTCTCAAAGCATACTCCTTTAAACTGAAACTCTACCTTCTTTTCTTACTTTACTTCTTCACTTTTCTAAATTCTTATTACTTCTCAAAGCATACTCCTTTAAACCGAAACTCTACTCTTCTTTTCTTACTTTACTTCTTCACTTTTCTAAATTCTTATTACTTCTCAAAGCATACTCCTTTAAACTGAAACTCTACCTTCTTTTCTTACTTTACCTCTTCACTTTTCTAAATTCTTATTACTTCTCAAAGCATACTCCTTTAAACCGAAACTCTACTCTTCTTTTCTTACTTTACTTCTTCACTTTTCTAAATTCTTATTACTTCTCAAAGCATACTCCTTTAAACCGAAACTCTACCTTCTTTTCTTAATTTACCTCTTCACTTTTCTAAATTCTTATTACTTCTCAAAGCATACTCCTTTAAACCGAAACTCTACCTTCTTTTCTTACTTTACTTCTTCACTTTTCTAAATTCTTATTACTTCTCAAAGCATACTCCTTTAAACCGAAACTACTCTTCTTTTCTTACTTTACTTCTTCACTTTTCTAAATTCTTATTACTTCTCAAAGCATACTCCTTTAAACTGAAACTCTACCTTCTTTTCTTACTTTACTTCTTCACTTTTCTAAATTCTTATTACTTCTCAAAGCATACTCCTTTAAACCGAAATTACTCTTCTTTTCTTACTTTACTTCTTCACTTTTCTAAATTCTTATTACTTCTCAAAGCATACTCCTTTAAACCGAAACTCTACCTTCTTTTCTTAATTTAGCTCTTCACTTTTCTAAATTCTTATTACTTCTCAAAGCATACTCCTTTAAACTGAAACTCTACCTTCTTTTCTTACTTTACTTCTTCACTTTTCTAAATTCTTATTACTTCTCAAAGCATACTCCTTTAAACTGAAACTCTACCTTCTTTTCTTACTTTACTTCTTCACTTTTCTAAATTCTTATTACTTCTCAAAGCATACTCCTTTAAACTGAAACTCTACCTTCTTTTCTTACTTTACTTCTTCACTTTTCTAAATTCTTATTACTTCTCAAAGCATACTCCTTTAAACCGAAACTCTACTCTTCTTTTCTTACTTTACTTCTTCACTTTTCTAAATTCTTATTACTTCTCAAAGCATACTCCTTTAAACTGAAACTCTACCTTCTTTTCTTACTTTACCTCTTCACTTTTCTAAATTCTTATTACTTCTCAAAGCATACTCCTTTAAACCGAAACTCTACCTTCTTTTCTTACTTTACTTCTTCACTTTTCTAAATTCTTATTACTTCTCAAAGCATACTCCTTTAAACCGAAACTCTACCTTCTTTTCTTACTTTACTTCTTCACTTTTCTAAATTCTTATTACTTCTCAAAGCATACTCCTTTAAACTGAAACTCTACCTTCTTTTCTTACTTTACCTCTTCACTTTTCTAAATTCTTATTACTTCTCAAATCATACTCCTTTAAACCGAAACTCTACCTTCTTTTCTTACTTTACTTCTTCACTTTTCTAAATTCTTATTACTTCTCAAAGCATACTCCTTTAAACTGAAACTCTACTCTTCTTTTCTTACTTTACTTCTTCACTTTTCTAAATTCTTATTACTTCTCAAAGCATACTCCTTTAAACCGAAACTCTACCTTCTTTTCTTACTTTACTTCTTCACTTTTCTAAATTCTTATTACTTCTCAAAGCATACTCCTTTAAACTGAAACTCTACCTTCTTTTCTTACTTTACTTCTTCACTTTTCTAAATTCTTATTACTTCTCAAATCATACTCCTTTAAACCGAAACTCTACCTTCTTTTCTTACTTTACTTCTTCACTTTTCTAAATTCTTATTACTTCTCAAAGCATACTCCTTTAAACTGAAACTCTACCTTCTTTTCTTACTTTACTTCTTCACTTTTCTAAATTCTTATTACTTCTCAAAGCATACTCCTTTAAACCGAAACTCTACCTTCTTTTCTTAC
>CAMPDV010006225.1:0-23706 GCA_946699065.1 Loxodes magnus | reverse complement strand
CAAAGCATACTCCTTAAAACTGAAATTCTATCTTCTTTTCTTACTTTACTTCTTCACTTTTCTAAATACTTATTACTTCTCAAAGCATACTCCTTAAAACTGAAATTCTATCTTCTTTTCTTACTTTACTTCTTCACTTTTCTAAATACTTATTACTTCTCAAAGCATACTCCTTAAAACTGAAATTCTATCTTCTTTTCTTACTTTACTTCTTCACTTTTCTAAATACTTATTACTTCTCAAAGCATACTCCTTAAAACTGAAACTCTTCCTTCTTTTCTTACTTTACTTCTTCACTTTTCTAAATACTTATTACTTCTCAAAGCGCACTACTTAAAACTGAAACTCTTCCTTCTTTTCTTACTTTACTTCTTCACTTTTCTAAATACTTATTACTTCTCAAAGCATACTCCTTAAAACTGAAACTCTTCCTTCTTTTCTTACTTTACTTCTTCACTTTTCTAAATACTTATTACTTCTCAAAGCATACTCCTTAAAACTGAAACTCTTCCTTCTTTTCTTACTTTACTTCTTCACTTTTCTAAATACTTATTACTTCTCAAAGCGCACTACTTAAAACTGAAACTCCTCCTTCTTTTCTTACTTTACTTCTTCACTTTTCAATAGGCTAACTTTCATCTACAAGAATATCTTGACGAACCGAATACAGATTCGTGTTAGTTATATTATTACTAACATTTTAAATATTCTAACTTATATTTTAATGCTTGCTACGAAAACTTATCATTAGATCTTCTTTTCTTACTTTACTTCTTCACTTTTCTAAATACTTATTACTTCTCAAAGCATACTCCTTAAAACTGAAATTCTATCTTCTTTTCTTACTTTACTTCTTCACTTTTCTAAATACTTATTACTTCTCAAAGCATACTCCTTAAAACTGAAATTCTATCTTCTTTTCTTACTTTACTTCTTCACTTTTCTAAATACTTATTACTTCTCAAAGCATACTCCTTAAAACTGAAATTCTATCTTCTTTTCTTACTTTACTTCTTCACTTTTCTAAATACTTATTACTTCTCAAAGCATACTCCTTAAAACTGAAACTCTTCCTTCTTTTCTTACTTTACTTCTTCACTTTTCTAAATACTTATTACTTCTCAAAGCGCACTACTTAAAACTGAAACTCTTCCTTCTTTTCTTACTTTACTTCTTCACTTTTCTAAATACTTATTACTTCTCAAAGCATACTCCTTAAAACTGAAACTCTTCCTTCTTTTCTTACTTTACTTCTTCACTTTTCTAAATACTTATTACTTCTCAAAGCGCACTACTTAAAACTGAAACTCTTCCTTCTTTTCTTACTTTACTTCTTCACTTTTCTAAATACTTATTACTTCTCAAAGCGCACTACTTAAAACTGAAACTCCTCCTTCTTTTCTTACTTTACTTCTTCACTTTTCAATAGGCTAACTTTCATCTACAAGAATATCTTGACGAACCGAATACAGATTCGTGTTAGTTATATTATTACTAACATTTTAAATATTCTAACTTATATTTTAATGCTTGCTACGAAAACTTATCATTAGATCTTCTTTTCTTACTTTACTTCTTCACTTTTCTAAATACTTATTACTTCTCAAAGCATACTCCTTAAAACTGAAATTCTATCTTCTTTTCTTACTTTACTTCTTCACTTTTCTAAATACTTATTACTTCTCAAAGCATACTCCTTAAAACTGAAATTCTATCTTCTTTTCTTACTTTACTTCTTCACTTTTCTAAATACTTATTACTTCTCAAAGCATACTCCTTAAAACTGAAATTCTATCTTCTTTTCTTACTTTACTTCTTCACTTTTCTAAATACTTATTACTTCTCAAAGCATACTCCTTAAAACTGAAATTCTATCTTCTTTTCTTCTTTTCTTACTTTACTTCTTCACTTTTCTAAATACTTATTACTTCTCAAAGCGCACTACTTAAAACTGAAACTCTTCCTTCTTTTCTTACTTTACTTCTTCACTTTTCTAAATACTTATTACTTCTCAAAGCATACTCCTTAAAACTGAAACTCTTCCTTCTTTTCTTACTTTACTTCTTCACTTTTCTAAATACTTATTACTTCTCAAAGCGCACTACTTAAAACTGAAACTCTTCCTTCTTTTCTTACTTTACTTCTTCACTTTTCTAAATACTTATTACTTCTCAAAGCGCACTACTTAAAACTGAAACTCCTCCTTCTTTTCTTACTTTACTTCTTCACTTTTCAATAGGCTAACTTTCATCTACAAGAATATCTTGACGAACCGAATACAGATTCGTGTTAGTTATATTATTACTAACATTTTAAATATTCTAACTTATATTTTAATGCTTGCTACGAAAACTTATCATTAGATCTTCTTTTCTTACTTTACTTCTTCACTTTTCTAAATACTTATTACTTCTCAAAGCATACTCCTTAAAACTGAAATTCTATCTTCTTTTCTTACTTTACTTCTTCACTTTTCTAAATACTTATTACTTCTCAAAGCATACTCCTTAAAACTGAAATTCTATCTTCTTTTCTTACTTTACTTCTTCACTTTTCTAAATACTTATTACTTCTCAAAGCATACTCCTTAAAACTGAAATTCTTCTTCTTTTCTTACTTTACTTCTTCACTTTTCTAAATACTTATTACTTCTCAAAGCGCACTACTTAAAACTGAAACTCTTCCTTCTTTTCTTACTTTACTTCTTCACTTTTCTAAATACTTATTACTTCTCAAAGCGCACTACTTAAAACTGAAACTCTTCCTTCTTTTCTTACTTTACTTCTTCACTTTTCTAAATACTTATTACTTCTCAAAGCATACTCCTTAAAACTGAAACTCTTCTTCTTTTCTTACTTTACTTCTTCACTTTTCTAAATACTTATTACTTCTCAAAGCGCACTACTTAAAACTGAAACTTTCCTTCTTTTCTTACTTTACTTCTTCACTTTTCAATAGGCTAACTATTACTTCTCGAACCGAATACAGATTCGTGTTAGTTATATTATTACTAACATTTTAAATATTCTAACTTATATTTTAATGCTTGCTACGAAAACTTATCTTAGATCTTCTTTTCTTACTTTACTTCTTCACTTTTCTAAATACTTATTACTTCTCAAAGCATACTCCTTAAAACTGAAACTCTTCCTTCTTTTCTTACTTTACTTCTTCACTTTTCTAAATACTTATTACTTCTCAAAGCGCACTACTTAAAACTGAAACTCTTCCTTCTTTTCTTACTTTACTTCTTCACTTTTCTAAATACTTATTACTTCTCAAAGCATACTCCTTAAAACTGAAACTCTTCCTTCTTTTCTTACTTTACTTCTTCACTTTTCTAAATACTTATTACTTCTCAAAGCGCACTACTTAAAACTGAAACTCTTCCTTCTTTTCTTACTTTACTTCTTCACTTTTCTAAATACTTATTACTTCTCAAAGCATACTCCTTAAAACTGAAACTCTTCCTTCTTTTCTTACTTTACTTCTTCACTTTTCTAAATACTTATTACTTCTCAAAGCGCACTACTTAAAACTGAAACTCTTCCTTCTTTTCTTACTTTACTTCTTCACTTTTCTAAATACTTATTACTTCTCAAAGCATACTCCTTAAAACTGAAATTCTATCCTTCTTTTCTTACTTTACTTCTTCACTTTTCTAAATACTTATTACTTCTCAAAGCATACTCTTGAAACTGAAACAGATTCTTCTTTTCTTACTTTACTTCTTCACTTTTCTAAATACTTATTACTTCTCAAAGCATACTCCTTAAAACTGAAACTCTTCCTTCTTTTCTTACTTTACTTCTTCACTTTTCTAAATACTTATTACTTCTCAAAGCGCACTACTTAAAACTGAAACTCTTCCTTCTTTTCTTACTTTACTTCTTCACTTTTCTAAATACTTATTACTTCTCAAAGCATACTCCTTAAAACTGAAACTCTTCTTCTTTTCTTACTTTACTTCTTCACTTTTCTAAATACTTATTACTTCTCAAAGCGCACTACTTCTGAAACTCTTCTTCTTTTCTTACTTTACTTCTTCACTTTTCTAAATACTTATTACTTCTCAAAGCATACTCCTTAAAACTGAAACTCTTCCTTCTTTTCTTACTTTACTTCTTCACTTTTCTAAATACTTATCTACTTCTCGAAAGCGCACTACTTAAAACTGAAACTCATTCCTTCTTTTCTTACTTTACTTCTTCACTTTTCTAAATACTTATTACTTCTCAAAGCATACTCCTTAAAACTGAAACTCTTCTTCTTTTCTTACTTTACTTCTTCACTTTTCTAAATACTTATTACTTCTCAAAGCATACTCCTTAAAACTGAAACTCTTCCTTCTTTTCTTACTTTACTTCTTCACTTTTCTAAATACTTATTACTTCTCAAAGCGCACTACTTAAAACTGAAACTCTTCCTTCTTTTCTTACTTTACTTCTTCACTTTTCAATAGGCTAACTTTCATCTACAAGAATATCTTGACGAAAATACAGATTCGTGTTAGTTATATTATTACTAACATTTTAAATATTCTAACTTATATTTTAATGCTTGCTACGAAAACTTATCTTAGATCTTCTTTTCTTACTTTACTTCTTCACTTTTCTAAATACTTATTACTTCTCAAAGCATACTCCTTAAAACTGAAACTCTTCCTTCTTTTCTTACTTTACTTCTTCACTTTTCTAAATACTTATTACTTCTCAAAGCATACTCCTTAAAACTGAAACTCTTCCTTCTTTTCTTACTTTACTTCTTCACTTTTCTAAATACTTATTACTTCTCAAAGCGCACTACTTAAAACTGAAACTCTTCCTTCTTTTCTTACTTTACTTCTTCACTTTTCTAAATACTTATTACTTCTCAAAGCGCACTACTTAAAACTGAAACTCCTCCTTCTTTTCTTACTTTACTTCTTCACTTTTCAATAGGCTAACTTTCATCTACAAGAATATCTTGACGAACCGAATACAGATTCGTGTTAGTTATATTATTACTAACATTTTAAATATTCTAACTTATATTTTAATGCTTGCTACGAAAACTTATCATTAGATCTTCTTTTCTTACTTTACTTCTTCACTTTTCTAAATACTTATTACTTCTCAAAGCATACTCCTTAAAACTGAAATTCTATCTTCTTTTCTTACTCTTCTTCTTTTCTAAATACTTTTACTTCTTCACTGAAACTTCTAAATACTTATTACTTCTCAAAGCGCACTACTTAAAACTGAAACTCTTCCTTCTTTTCTTACTTTACTTCTTCACTTTTCTAAATACTTATTACTTCTCAAAGCATACTCCTTAAAACTGAAACTCTTCCTTCTTTTCTTACTTTACTTCTTCACTTTTCTAAATACTTATTACTTCTCAAAGCGCACTACTTAAAACTGAAACTCTTCCTTCTTTTCTTACTTTACTTCTTCACTTTTCTAAATACTTATTACTTCTCAAAGCATACTCCTTAAAACTGAAACTCTTCCTTCTTTTCTTACTTTACTTCTTCACTTTTCTAAATACTTATTACTTCTCAAAGCGCACTACTTAAAACTGAAACTCTTCCTTCTTTTCTTACTTTACTTCTTCACTTTTCTAAATACTTATTACTTCTCAAAGCGCACTACTTAAAACTGAAACTCCTCCTTCTTTTCTTACTTTACTTCTTCACTTTTCAATAGGCTAACTTTCATCTACAAGAATATCTTGACGAACCGAATACAGATTCGTGTTAGTTATATTATTACTAACATTTTAAATATTCTAACTTATATTTTAATGCTTGCTACGAAAACTTATCATTAGATCTTCTTTTCTTACTTTACTTCTTCACTTTTCTAAATACTTATTACTTCTCAAAGCATACTCCTTAAAACTGAAATTCTATCTTCTTTTCTTACTTTACTTCTTCACTTTTCTAAATACTTATTACTTCTCAAAGCATACTCCTTAAAACTGAAATTCTATCTTCTTTTCTTACTTTACTTCTTCACTTTTCTAAATACTTATTACTTCTCAAAGCATACTCCTTAAAACTGAAACTCTTCCTTCTTTTCTTACTTTACTTCTTCACTTTTCTAAATACTTATTACTTCTCAAAGCGCACTACTTAAAACTGAAACTCTTCCTTCTTTTCTTACTTTACTTCTTCACTTTTCTAAATACTTATTACTTCTCAAAGCGCACTACTTAAAACTGAAACTCTTCCTTCTTTTCTTACTTTACTTCTTCACTTTTCTAAATACTTATTACTTCTCAAAGCATACTCCTTAAAACTGAAACTCTTCCTTCTTTTCTTACTTTACTTCTTCACTTTTCTAAATACTTATTACTTCTCAAAGCGCACTACTTAAAACTGAAACTCTTCCTTCTTTTCTTACTTTACTTCTTCACTTTTCTAAATACTTATTACTTCTCAAAGCATACTCCTTAAAACTGAAACTCTTCCTTCTTTTCTTACTTTACTTCTTCACTTTTCTAAATACTTATTACTTCTCAAAGCGCACTACTTAAAACTGAAACTCTTCCTTCTTTTCTTACTTTACTTCTTCACTTTTCTAAATACTTATTACTTCTCAAAGCATACTCCTTAAAACTGAAACTCTTCCTTCTTTTCTTACTTTACTTCTTCACTTTTCTAAATACTTATTACTTCTCAAAGCGCACTACTTAAAACTGAAACTCTTCCTTCTTTTCTTACTTTACTTCTTCACTTTTCTAAATACTTATTACTTCTCAAAGCGCACTACTTAAAACTGAAACTCCTCCTTCTTTTCTTACTTTACTTCTTCACTTTTCAATAGGCTAACTTTCATCTACAAGAATATCTTGACGAACCGAATACAGATTCGTGTTAGTTATATTATTACTAACATTTTAAATATTCTAACTTATATTTTAATGCTTGCTACGAAAACTTATCATTAGATCTTCTTTTCTTACTTTACTTCTTCACTTTTCTAAATACTTATTACTTCTCAAAGCATACTCCTTAAAACTGAAATTCTATCTTCTTTTCTTACTTTACTTCTTCACTTTTCTAAATACTTATTACTTCTCAAAGCATACTCTGAAATTCTAACTTCTTCACTTTTCTAAATACTTATTACTTCTCAAAGCATACTCCTTAAAACTGAAACTCTTTCTTTTCTTACTTTACTTCTTCACTTTTCTAAATACTTATTACTTCTCAAAGCATACTCCTTAAAACTGAAACTCTTCCTTCTTTTCTTACTTTACTTCTTCACTTTTCTAAATACTTATTACTTCTCAAAGCATACTCCTTAAAACTGAAACTCTTCCTTCTTTTCTTACTTTACTTCTTCACTTTTCTAAATACTTATTACTTCTCAAAGCATACTACTTAAAACTGAAATTCTTCTTCTTTTCTTACTTTACTTCTTCACTTTTCTAAATACTTATTACTTCTCAAAGCATACTCCTTAAAACTGAAACTCTTCCTTCTTTTCTTACTTTACTTCTTCACTTTTCTAAATACTTATTACTTCTCAAAGCATACTCCTTAAAACTGAAACTCTTCCTTCTTTTCTTACTTTACTTCTTCACTTTTCTAAATACTTATTACTTCTCAAAGCGCACTACTTAAAACTGAAACTCTTCCTTCTTTTCTTACTTTACTTCTTCACTTTTCTAAATACTTATTACTTCTCGAAAGCGTGTTAGTACTAACATTTTAAATATTCTTAAAATGCTGAAACTCTTCCTTCTTTTCTTACTTTACTTCTTCACTTTTCTAAATACTTATTACTTCTCAAAGCATACTCCTTAAAACTGAAACTCTTCCTTCTTTTCTTACTTTACTTCTTCACTTTTCTAAATACTTATTACTTCTCAAAGCGCACTACTTAAAACTGAAACTCTATCCTTCTTTTCTTACTTTACTTCTTCACTTTTCAATAGGCTAACTTTCATCTACAAGAATATCTTGACGAACCGAATACAGATTCGTGTTAGTTATATTATTACTAACATTTTAAATATTCTAACTTATATTTTAATGCTTGCTACGAAAACTTATCATTAGATCTTCTTTTCTTACTTTACTTCTTCACTTTTCTAAATACTTATTACTTCTCAAAGCATACTCCTTAAAACTGAAATTCTATCTTCTTTTCTTACTTTACTTCTTCACTTTTCTAAATACTTATTACTTCTCAAAGCATACTCCTTAAAACTGAAATTCTATCTTCTTTTCTTACTTTACTTCTTCACTTTTCTAAATACTTATTACTTCTCAAAGCATACTCCTTAAAACTGAAATTCTATCTTCTTTTCTTACTTTACTTCTTCACTTTTCTAAATACTTATTACTTCTCAAAGCATACTCCTTAAAACTGAAACTCTTCCTTCTTTTCTTACTTTACTTCTTCACTTTTCTAAATACTTATTACTTCTCAAAGCGCACTACTTAAAACTGAAACTCTTCCTTCTTTTCTTACTTTACTTCTTCACTTTTCTAAATACTTATTACTTCTCAAAGCATACTCCTTAAAACTGAAACTCTTCCTTCTTTTCTTACTTTACTTCTTCACTTTTCTAAATACTTATTACTTCTCAAAGCGCACTACTTAAAACTGAAACTCTTCCTTCTTTTCTTACTTTACTTCTTCACTTTTCAATAGGCTAACTTTCATCTACAAGAATATCTTGACGAACCGAATACAGATTCGTGTTAGTTATATTATTACTAACATTTTAAATATTCTAACTTATATTTTAATGCTTGCTACGAAAACTTATCATTAGATCTTCTTTTCTTACTTTACTTCTTCACTTTTCTAAATACTTATTACTTCTCAAAGCATACTCCTTAAAACTGAAATTCTATCTTCTTTTCTTACTTTACTTCTTCACTTTTCTAAATACTTATTACTTCTCAAAGCATACTCCTTAAAACTGAAATTCTATCTTCTTTTCTTACTTTACTTCTTCACTTTTCTAAATACTTATTACTTCTCAAAGCATACTCCTTAAAACTGAAACTCTTCCTTCTTTTCTTACTTTACTTCTTCACTTTTCTAAATACTTATTACTTCTCAAAGCGCACTACTTAAAACTGAAACTCTTCCTTCTTTTCTTACTTTACTTCTTCACTTTTCTAAATACTTATTACTTCTCAAAGCATACTCCTTAAAACTGAAACTCTTCCTTCTTTTCTTACTTTACTTCTTCACTTTTCTAAATACTTATTACTTCTCAAAGCGCACTACTTAAAACTGAAACTCTTCCTTCTTTTCTTACTTTACTTCTTCACTTTTCTAAATACTTATTACTTCTCAAAGCGCACTACTTAAAACTGAAACTCCTCCTTCTTTTCTTACTTTACTTCTTCACTTTTCAATAGGCTAACTTTCATCTACAAGAATATCTTGACGAACCGAATACAGATTCGTGTTAGTTATATTATTACTAACATTTTAAATATTCTAACTTATATTTTAATGCTTGCTACGAAAACTTATCATTAGATCTTCTTTTCTTACTTTACTTCTTCACTTTTCTAAATACTTATTACTTCTCAAAGCATACTCCTTAAAACTGAAACTCTTCCTTCTTTTCTTACTTTACTTCTTCACTTTTCTAAATACTTATTACTTCTCAAAGCGCACTACTTAAAACTGAAACTCTTCCTTCTTTTCTTACTTTACTTCTTCACTTTTCTAAATACTTATTACTTCTCAAAGCATACTCCTTAAAACTGAAACTCTTCCTTCTTTTCTTACTTTACTTCTTCACTTTTCTAAATACTTATTACTTCTCAAAGCGCACTACTTAAAACTGAAACTCCTCCTTCTTTTCTTACTTTACTTCTTCACTTTTCTAAATACTTATTACTTCTCAAAGCATACTCCTTAAAACTGAAACTCTTCCTTCTTTTCTTACTTTACTTCTTCACTTTTCTAAATACTTATTACTTCTCAAAGCGCACTACTTAAAACTGAAACTCTTCCTTCTTTTCTTACTTTACTTCTTCACTTTTCTAAATACTTATTACTTCTCAAAGCGCACTACTTAAAACTGAAACTCCTCCTTCTTTTCTTACTTTACTTCTTCACTTTTCAATAGGCTAACTTTCATCTACAAGAATATCTTGACGAACCGAATACAGATTCGTGTTAGTTATATTATTACTAACATTTTAAATATTCTAACTTATATTTTAATGCTTGCTACGAAAACTTATCATTAGATCTTCTTTTCTTACTTTACTTCTTCACTTTTCTAAATACTTATTACTTCTCAAAGCATACTCCTTAAAACTGAAATTCTATCTTCTTTTCTTACTTTACTTCTTCACTTTTCTAAATACTTATTACTTCTCAAAGCATACTCCTTAAAACTGAAATTCTATCTTCTTTTCTTACTTTACTTCTTCACTTTTCTAAATACTTATTACTTCTCAAAGCATACTCCTTAAAACTGAAACTCTTCCTTCTTTTCTTACTTTACTTCTTCACTTTTCTAAATACTTATTACTTCTCAAAGCGCACTACTTAAAACTGAAACTCTTCCTTCTTTTCTTACTTTACTTCTTCACTTTTCTAAATACTTATTACTTCTCAAAGCATACTCCTTAAAACTGAAACTCTTCCTTCTTTTCTTACTTTACTTCTTCACTTTTCTAAATACTTATTACTTCTCAAAGCGCACTACTTAAAACTGAAACTCTTCCTTCTTTTCTTACTTTACTTCTTCACTTTTCTAAATACTTATTACTTCTCAAAGCGCACTACTTAAAACTGAAACTCCTCCTTCTTTTCTTACTTTACTTCTTCACTTTTCAATAGGCTAACTTTCATCTACAAGAATATCTTGACGAACCGAATACAGATTCGTGTTAGTTATATTATTACTAACATTTTAAATATTCTAACTTATATTTTAATGCTTGCTACGAAAACTTATCATTAGATCTTCTTTTCTTACTTTACTTCTTCACTTTTCTAAATACTTATTACTTCTCAAAGCATACTCCTTAAAACTGAAACTCTTCCTTCTTTTCTTACTTTACTTCTTCACTTTTCTAAATACTTATTACTTCTCAAAGCGCACTACTTAAAACTGAAACTCTTCCTTCTTTTCTTACTTTACTTCTTCACTTTTCTAAATACTTATTACTTCTCAAAGCATACTCCTTAAAACTGAAACTCTTCCTTCTTTTCTTACTTTACTTCTTCACTTTTCTAAATACTTATTACTTCTCAAAGCGCACTACTTAAAACTGAAACTCCTCCTTCTTTTCTTACTTTACTTCTTCACTTTTCTAAATACTTATTACTTCTCAAAGCATACTCCTTAAAACTGAAACTCTTCCTTCTTTTCTTACTTTACTTCTTCACTTTTCTAAATACTTATTACTTCTCAAAGCGCACTACTTAAAACTGAAACTCTTCCTTCTTTTCTTACTTTACTTCTTCACTTTTCTAAATACTTATTACTTCTCAAAGCGCACTACTTAAAACTGAAACTCCTCCTTCTTTTCTTACTTTACTTCTTCACTTTTCAATAGGCTAACTTTCATCTACAAGAATATCTTGACGAACCGAATACAGATTCGTGTTAGTTATATTATTACTAACATTTTAAATATTCTAACTTATATTTTAATGCTTGCTACGAAAACTTATCATTAGATCTTCTTTTCTTACTTTACTTCTTCACTTTTCTAAATACTTATTACTTCTCAAAGCATACTCCTTAAAACTGAAATTCTATCTTCTTTTCTTACTTTACTTCTTCACTTTTCTAAATACTTATTACTTCTCAAAGCATACTCCTTAAAACTGAAATTCTATCTTCTTTTCTTACTTTACTTCTTCACTTTTCTAAATACTTATTACTTCTCAAAGCATACTCCTTAAAACTGAAATTCTATCTTCTTTTCTTACTTTACTTCTTCACTTTTCTAAATACTTATTACTTCTCAAAGCATACTCCTTAAAACTGAAACTCTTCCTTCTTTTCTTACTTTACTTCTTCACTTTTCTAAATACTTATTACTTCTCAAAGCGCACTACTTAAAACTGAAACTCTTCCTTCTTTTCTTACTTTACTTCTTCACTTTTCTAAATACTTATTACTTCTCAAAGCATACTCCTTAAAACTGAAACTCTTCCTTCTTTTCTTACTTTACTTCTTCACTTTTCTAAATACTTATTACTTCTCAAAGCGCACTACTTAAAACTGAAACTCTTCCTTCTTTTCTTACTTTACTTCTTCACTTTTCTAAATACTTATTACTTCTCAAAGCATACTCCTTAAAACTGAAATTCTATCTTCTTTTCTTACTTTACTTCTTCACTTTTCTAAATACTTATTACTTCTCAAAGCATACTCTTTAAAACTGAAACTCTTCCTTCTTTTCTTACTTTACTTCTTCACTTTTCTAAATACTTATTACTTCTCAAAGCATACTCCTTAAAACTGAAATTCTATCTTCTTTTCTTACTTTACTTCTTCACTTTTCTAAATACTTATTACTTCTCAAAGCATACTCCTTAAAACTGAAATTCTATCTTCTTTTCTTACTTTACTTCTTCACTTTTCTAAATACTTATTACTTCTCAAAGCATACTCCTTAAAACTGAAATTCTATCTTCTTTTCTTACTTTACTTCTTCACTTTTCTAAATACTTATTACTTCTCAAAGCATACTCCTTAAAACTGAAACTCTTCCTTCTTTTCTTACTTTACTTCTTCACTTTTCTAAATACTTATTACTTCTCAAAGCGCACTACTTAAAACTGAAACTCTTCCTTCTTTTCTTACTTTACTTCTTCACTTTTCTAAATACTTATTACTTCTCAAAGCATACTCCTTAAAACTGAAACTCTTCCTTCTTTTCTTACTTTACTTCTTCACTTTTCTAAATACTTATTACTTCTCAAAGCATACTCCTTAAAACTGAAATTCTATCTTCTTTTCTTACTTTACTTCTTCACTTTTCTAAATACTTATTACTTCTCAAAGCATACTCCTTAAAACTGAAATTCTATCTTCTTTTCTTACTTTACTTCTTCACTTTTCTAAATACTTATTACTTCTCAAAGCATACTCCTTAAAACTGAAATTCTATCTTCTTTTCTTACTTTACTTCTTCACTTTTCTAAATACTTATTACTTCTCAAAGCATACTCCTTAAAACTGAAACTCTTCCTTCTTTTCTTACTTTACTTCTTCACTTTTCTAAATACTTATTACTTCTCAAAGCGCACTACTTAAAACTGAAACTCTTCCTTCTTTTCTTACTTTACTTCTTCACTTTTCTAAATACTTATTACTTCTCAAAGCATACTCCTTAAAACTGAAACTCTTCCTTCTTTTCTTACTTTACTTCTTCACTTTTCTAAATACTTATTACTTCTCAAAGCGCACTACTTAAAACTGAAACTCTTCCTTCTTTTCTTACTTTACTTCTTCACTTTTCAATAGGCTAACTTTCATCTACAAGAATATCTTGACGAACCGAATACAGATTCGTGTTAGTTATATTATTACTAACATTTTAAATATTCTAACTTATATTTTAATGCTTGCTACGAAAACTTATCATTAGATCTTCTTTTCTTACTTTACTTCTTCACTTTTCTAAATACTTATTACTTCTCAAAGCATACTCCTTAAAACTGAAACTCTTCCTTCTTTTCTTACTTTACTTCTTCACTTTTCTAAATACTTATTACTTCTCAAAGCATACTCCTTAAAACTGAAACTCTTCCTTCTTTTCTTACTTTACTTCTTCACTTTTCTAAATACTTATTACTTCTCAAAGCGCACTACTTAAAACTGAAACTCTTCCTTCTTTTCTTACTTTACTTCTTCACTTTTCTAAATACTTATTACTTCTCAAAGCATACTCCTTAAAACTGAAACTCTTCCTTCTTTTCTTACTTTACTTCTTCACTTTTCTAAATACTTATTACTTCTCAAAGCGCACTACTTAAAACTGAAACTCTTCCTTCTTTTCTTACTTTACTTCTTCACTTTTCAATAGGCTAACTTTCATCTACAAGAATATCTTGACGAACCGAATACAGATTCGTGTTAGTTATATTATTACTAACATTTTAAATATTCTAACTTATATTTTAATGCTTGCTACGAAAACTTATCATTAGATCTTCTTTTCTTACTTTACTTCTTCACTTTTCTAAATACTTATTACTTCTCAAAGCATACTCCTTAAAACTGAAACTCTTCCTTCTTTTCTTACTTTACTTCTTCACTTTTCTAAATACTTATTACTTCTCAAAGCATACTCCTTAAAACTGAAACTCTTCCTTCTTTTCTTACTTTACTTCTTCACTTTTCTAAATACTTATTACTTCTCAAAGCGCACTACTTAAAACTGAAACTCTTCCTTCTTTTCTTACTTTACTTCTTCACTTTTCTAAATACTTATTACTTCTCAAAGCATACTCCTTAAAACTGAAACTCTTCCTTCTTTTCTTACTTTACTTCTTCACTTTTCTAAATACTTATTACTTCTCAAAGCGCACTACTTAAAACTGAAACTCTTCCTTCTTTTCTTACTTTACTTCTTCACTTTTCATAGGCTAACTTTCATCTACAAGAATATCTTGACGAACCGAATACAGATTCGTGTTAGTTATATTATTACTAACATTTTAAATATTCTAACTTATATTTTAATGCTTGCTACGAAAACTTATCATTAGATCTTCTTTTCTTACTTTACTTCTTCACTTTTCTAAATACTTATTACTTCTCAAAGCATACTCCTTAAAACTGAAACTCTTCCTTCTTTTCTTACTTTACTTCTTCACTTTTCTAAATACTTATTACTTCTCAAAGCATACTCCTTAAAACTGAAATTCTATCTTCTTTTCTTACTTTACTTCTTCACTTTTCTAAATACTTATTACTTCTCAAAGCATACTCCTTAAAACTGAAATTCTATCTTCTTTTCTTACTTTACTTCTTCACTTTTCTAAATACTTATTACTTCTCAAAGCATACTCCTTAAAACTGAAATTCTATCTTCTTTTCTTACTTTACTTCTTCACTTTTCTAAATACTTATTACTTCTCAAAGCATACTCCTTAAAACTGAAACTCTTCCTTCTTTTCTTACTTTACTTCTTCACTTTTCTAAATACTTATTACTTCTCAAAGCGCACTACTTAAAACTGAAACTCTTCCTTCTTTTCTTACTTTACTTCTTCACTTTTCTAAATACTTATTACTTCTCAAAGCATACTCCTTAAAACTGAAACTCTTCCTTCTTTTCTTACTTTACTTCTTCACTTTTCTAAATACTTATTACTTCTCAAAGCGCACTACTTAAAACTGAAACTCTTCCTTCTTTTCTTACTTTACTTCTTCACTTTTCAATAGGCTAACTTTCATCTACAAGAATATCTTGACGAACCGAATACAGATTCGTGTTAGTTATATTATTACTAACATTTTAAATATTCTAACTTATATTTTAATGCTTGCTACGAAAACTTATCATTAGATCTTCTTTTCTTACTTTACTTCTTCACTTTTCTAAATACTTATTACTTCTCAAAGCATACTCCTTAAAACTGAAACTCTTCCTTCTTTTCTTACTTTACTTCTTCACTTTTCTAAATACTTATTACTTCTCAAAGCATACTCCTTAAAACTGAAACTCTTCCTTCTTTTCTTACTTTACTTCTTCACTTTTCAATAGGCTAACTTTCATCTACAAGAATATCTTGACGAACCGAATACAGATTCGTGTTAGTTATATTATTACTAACATTTTAAATATTCTAACTTATATTTTAATGCTTGCTACGAAAACTTATCATTAGATCTTCTTTTCTTACTTTACTTCTTCACTTTTCTAAATACTTATTACTTCTCAAAGCATACTCCTTAAAACTGAAACTCTTCCTTCTTTTCTTACTTTACTTCTTCACTTTTCTAAATACTTATTACTTCTCAAAGCATACTCCTTAAAACTGAAATTCTATCTTCTTTTCTTACTTTACTTCTTCACTTTTCTAAATACTTATTACTTCTCAAAGCATACTCCTTAAAACTGAAATTCTATCTTCTTTTCTTACTTTACTTCTTCACTTTTCTAAATACTTATTACTTCTCAAAGCATACTCCTTAAAACTGAAATTCTATCTTCTTTTCTTACTTTACTTCTTCACTTTTCTAAATACTTATTACTTCTCAAAGCATACTCCTTAAAACTGAAACTCTTCCTTCTTTTCTTACTTTACTTCTTCACTTTTCTAAATACTTATTACTTCTCAAAGCGCACTACTTAAAACTGAAACTCTTCCTTCTTTTCTTACTTTACTTCTTCACTTTTCTAAATACTTATTACTTCTCAAAGCATACTCCTTAAAACTGAAACTCTTCCTTCTTTTCTTACTTTACTTCTTCACTTTTCTAAATACTTATTACTTCTCAAAGCGCACTACTTAAAACTGAAACTCTTCCTTCTTTTCTTACTTTACTTCTTCACTTTTCAATAGGCTAACTTTCATCTACAAGAATATCTTGACGAACCGAATACAGATTCGTGTTAGTTATATTATTACTAACATTTTAAATATTCTAACTTATATTTTAATGCTTGCTACGAAAACTTATCATTAGATCTTCTTTTCTTACTTTACTTCTTCACTTTTCTAAATACTTATTACTTCTCAAAGCATACTCCTTAAAACTGAAACTCTTCCTTCTTTTCTTACTTTACTTCTTCACTTTTCTAAATACTTATTACTTCTCAAAGCATACTCCTTAAAACTGAAACTCTTCCTTCTTTTCTTACTTTACTTCTTCACTTTTCTAAATACTTATTACTTCTCAAAGCGCACTACTTAAAACTGAAACTCTTCCTTCTTTTCTTACTTTACTTCTTCACTTTTCAATAGGCTAACTTTCATCTACAAGAATATCTTGACGAACCAAATACAGATTCGTGTTAGTTATATTATTACTAACATTTTAAATATTCTAACTTATATTTTAATGCTTGCTACGAAAACTTATCTTTAGATCTTCTTTTCTTACTTTACTTCTTCACTTTTCTAAATACTTATTACTTCTCAAAGCATACTCCTTAAAACTGAAATTCTATCTTCTTTTCTTACTTTACTTCTTCACTTTTCTAAATACTTATTACTTCTCAAAGCATACTCCTTAAAACTGAAATTCTATCTTCTTTTCTTACTTTACTTCTTCACTTTTCTAAATACTTATTACTTCTCAAAGCATACTCCTTAAAACTGAAACTCTTCCTTCTTTTCTTACTTTACTTCTTCACTTTTCTAAATACTTATTACTTCTCAAAGCGCACTACTTAAAACTGAAACTCTTCCTTCTTTTCTTACTTTACTTCTTCACTTTTCTAAATACTTATTACTTCTCAAAGCATACTCCTTAAAACTGAAACTCTTCCTTCTTTTCTTACTTTACTTCTTCACTTTTCTAAATACTTATTACTTCTCAAAGCATACTCCTTAAAACTGAAACTCTTCCTTCTTTTCTTACTTTACTTCTTCACTTTTCTAAATACTTATTACTTCTCAAAGCGCACTACTTAAAACTGAAACTCTTCCTTCTTTTCTTACTTTACTTCTTCACTTTTCAATAGGCTAACTTTCATCTACAAGAATATCTTGACGAACCGAATACAGATTCGTGTTAGTTATATTATTACTAACATTTTAAATATTCTAACTTATATTTTAATGCTTGCTACGAAAACTTATCATTAGATCTTCTTTTCTTACTTTACTTCTTCACTTTTCTAAATACTTATTACTTCTCAAAGCATACTCCTTAAAACTGAAACTCTTCCTTCTTTTCTTACTTTACTTCTTCACTTTTCTAAATACTTATTACTTCTCAAAGCATACTCCTTAAAACTGAAACTCTTCCTTCTTTTCTTACTTTACTTCTTCACTTTTCTAAATACTTATTACTTCTCAAAGCGCACTACTTAAAACTGAAACTCTTCCTTCTTTTCTTACTTTACTTCTTCACTTTTCAATAGGCTAACTTTCATCTACAAGAATATCTTGACGAACCAAATACAGATTCGTGTTAGTTATATTATTACTAACATTTTAAATATTCTAACTTATATTTTAATGCTTGCTACGAAAACTTATCTTTAGATCTTCTTTTCTTACTTTACTTCTTCACTTTTCTAAATACTTATTACTTCTCAAAGCATACTCCTTAAAACTGAAATTCTATCTTCTTTTCTTACTTTACTTCTTCACTTTTCTAAATACTTATTACTTCTCAAAGCATACTCCTTAAAACTGAAATTCTATCTTCTTTTCTTACTTTACTTCTTCACTTTTCTAAATACTTATTACTTCTCAAAGCATACTCCTTAAAACTGAAACTCTTCCTTCTTTTCTTACTTTACTTCTTCACTTTTCTAAATACTTATTACTTCTCAAAGCGCACTACTTAAAACTGAAACTCTTCCTTCTTTTCTTACTTTACTTCTTCACTTTTCTAAATACTTATTACTTCTCAAAGCATACTCCTTAAAACTGAAACTCTTCCTTCTTTTCTTACTTTACTTCTTCACTTTTCTAAATACTTATTACTTCTCAAAGCATACTCCTTAAAACTGAAACTCTTCCTTCTTTTCTTACTTTACTTCTTCACTTTTCTAAATACTTATTACTTCTCAAAGCGCACTACTTAAAACTGAAACTCTTCCTTCTTTTCTTACTTTACTTCTTCACTTTTCAATAGGCTAACTTTCATCTACAAGAATATCTTGACGAACCGAATACAGATTCGTGTTAGTTATATTATTACTAACATTTTAAATATTCTAACTTATATTTTAATGCTTGCTACGAAAACTTATCATTAGATCTTCTTTTCTTACTTTACTTCTTCACTTTTCTAAATACTTATTACTTCTCAAAGCATACTCCTTAAAACTGAAACTCTTCCTTCTTTTCTTACTTTACTTCTTCACTTTTCTAAATACTTATTACTTCTCAAAGCATACTCCTTAAAACTGAAACTCTTCCTTCTTTTCTTACTTTACTTCTTCACTTTTCTAAATACTTATTACTTCTCAAAGCGCACTACTTAAAACTGAAACTCTTCCTTCTTTTCTTACTTTACTTCTTCACTTTTCAATAGGCTAACTTTCATCTACAAGAATATCTTGACGAACCGAATACAGATTCGTGTTAGTTATATTATTACTAACATTTTAAATATTCTAACTTATATTTTAATGCTTGCTACGAAAACTTATCTTTAGATCTTCTTTTCTTACTTTACTTCTTCACTTTTCTAAATACTTATTACTTCTCAAAGCATACTCCTTAAAACTGAAATTCTATCTTCTTTTCTTACTTTACTTCTTCACTTTTCTAAATACTTATTACTTCTCAAAGCATACTCCTTAAAACTGAAATTCTATCTTCTTTTCTTACTTTACTTCTTCACTTTTCTAAATACTTATTACTTCTCAAAGCATACTCCTTAAAACTGAAATTCTATCTTCTTTTCTTACTTTACTTCTTCACTTTTCTAAATACTTATTACTTCTCAAAGCATACTCCTTAAAACTGAAATTCTATCTTCTTTTCTTACTTTACTTCTTCACTTTTCTAAATACTTATTACTTCTCAAAGCATACTCCTTAAAACTGAAACTCTTCCTTCTTTTCTTACTTTACTTCTTCACTTTTCTAAATACTTATTACTTCTCAAAGCGCACTACTTAAAACTGAAACTCTTCCTTCTTTTCTTACTTTACTTCTTCACTTTTCTAAATACTTATTACTTCTCAAAGCATACTCCTTAAAACTGAAACTCTTCCTTCTTTTCTTACTTTACTTCTTCACTTTTCTAAATACTTATTACTTCTCAAAGCATACTCCTTAAAACTGAAACTCTTCCTTCTTTTCTTACTTTACTTCTTCACTTTTCTAAATACTTATTACTTCTCAAAGCGCACTACTTAAAACTGAAACTCTTCCTTCTTTTCTTACTTTACTTCTTCACTTTTCAATAGGCTAACTTTCATCTACAAGAATATCTTGACGAACCGAATACAGATTCGTGTTAGTTATATTATTACTAACATTTTAAATATTCTAACTTATATTTTAATGCTTGCTACGAAAACTTATCTTTAGATCTTCTTTTCTTACTTTACTTCTTCACTTTTCTAAATACTTATTACTTCTCAAAGCATACTCCTTAAAACTGAAATTCTATCTTCTTTTCTTACTTTACTTCTTCACTTTTCTAAATACTTATTACTTCTCAAAGCATACTCCTTAAAACTGAAATTCTATCTTCTTTTCTTACTTTACTTCTTCACTTTTCTAAATACTTATTACTTCTCAAAGCATACTCCTTAAAACTGAAATTCTATCTTCTTTTCTTACTTTACTTCTTCACTTTTCTAAATACTTATTACTTCTCAAAGCATACTCCTTAAAACTGAAATTCTATCTTCTTTTCTTACTTTACTTCTTCACTTTTCTAAATACTTATTACTTCTCAAAGCATACTCCTTAAAACTGAAACTCTTCCTTCTTTTCTTACTTTACTTCTTCACTTTTCTAAATACTTATTACTTCTCAAAGCGCACTACTTAAAACTGAAACTCTTCCTTCTTTTCTTACTTTACTTCTTCACTTTTCTAAATACTTATTACTTCTCAAAGCATACTCCTTAAAACTGAAACTCTTCCTTCTTTTCTTACTTTACTTCTTCACTTTTCTAAATACTTATTACTTCTCAAAGCATACTCCTTAAAACTGAAACTCTTCCTTCTTTTCTTACTTTACTTCTTCACTTTTCTAAATACTTATTACTTCTCAAAGCGCACTACTTAAAACTGAAACTCTTCCTTCTTTTCTTACTTTACTTCTTCACTTTTCAATAGGCTAACTTTCATCTACAAGAATATCTTGACGAACCGAATACAGATTCGTGTTAGTTATATTATTACTAACATTTTAAATATTCTAACTTATATTTTAATGCTTGCTACGAAAACTTATCATTAGATCTTCTTTTCTTACTTTACTTCTTCACTTTTCTAAATACTTATTACTTCTCAAAGCATACTCCTTAAAACTGAAACTCTTCCTTCTTTTCTTACTTTACTTCTTCACTTTTCTAAATACTTATTACTTCTCAAAGCATACTCCTTAAAACTGAAACTCTTCCTTCTTTTCTTACTTTACTTCTTCACTTTTCTAAATACTTATTACTTCTCAAAGCGCACTACTTAAAACTGAAACTCTTCCTTCTTTTCTTACTTTACTTCTTCACTTTTCAATAGGCTAACTTTCATCTACAAGAATATCTTGACGAACCGAATACAGATTCGTGTTAGTTATATTATTACTAACATTTTAAATATTCTAACTTATATTTTAATGCTTGCTACGAAAACTTATCATTAGATCTTCTTTTCTTACTTTACTTCTTCACTTTTCTAAATACTTATTACTTCTCAAAGCATACTCCTTAAAACTGAAATTCTATCTTCTTTTCTTACTTTACTTCTTCACTTTTCTAAATACTTATTACTTCTCAAAGCATACTCCTTAAAACTGAAATTCTATCTTCTTTTCTTACTTTACTTCTTCACTTTTCTAAATACTTATTACTTCTCAAAGCATACTCCTTAAAACTGAAACTCTTCTTCTTTTCTTACTCTTCTTTTCTTACTTTACTTCTTCACTTTTCTAAATACTTATTACTTCTCAAAGCATACTCCTTAAAACTGAAACTCTTCCTTCTTTTCTTACTTTACTTCTTCACTTTTCTAAATACTTATTACTTCTCAAAGCGCACTACTTAAAACTGAAACTCTTCCTTCTTTTCTTACTTTACTTCTTCACTTTTCTAAATACTTATTACTTCTCAAAGCATACTCCTTAAAACTGAAACTCTTCCTTCTTTTCTTACTTTACTTCTTCACTTTTCTAAATACTTATTACTTCTCAAAGCATACTCCTTAAAACTGAAACTCTTCCTTCTTTTCTTACTTTACTTCTTCACTTTTCTAAATACTTATTACTTCTCAAAGCATACTCCTTAAAACTGAAACTCTTCCTTCTTTTCTTACTTTACTTCTTCACTTTTCTAAATACTTATTACTTCTCAAAGCGCACTACTTAAAACTGAAACTCTTCCTTCTTTTCTTACTTTACTTCTTCACTTTTCTAAATACTTATTACTTCTCAAAGCATACTCCTTAAAACTGAAACTCTTCCTTCTTTTCTTACTTTACTTCTTCACTTTTCTAAATACTTATTACTTCTCAAAGCGCACTACTTAAAACTGAAACTCTTCCTTCTTTTCTTACTTTACTTCTTCACTTTTCTAAATACTTATTACTTCTCAAAGCATACTCCTTAAAACTGAAACTCTTCCTTCTTTTCTTACTTTACTTCTTCACTTTTCTAAATACTTATTACTTCTCAAAGCATACTCCTTAAAACTGAAACTCTTCCTTCTTTTCTTACTTTACTTCTTCACTTTTCTAAATACTTATTACTTCTCAAAGCGCACTACTTAAAACTGAAACTCTTCCTTCTTTTCTTACTTTACTTCTTCACTTTTCTAAATACTTATTACTTCTCAAAGCATACTCCTTAAAACTGAAACTCTTCCTTCTTTTCTTACTTTACTTCTTCACTTTTCTAAATACTTATTACTTCTCAAAGCATACTCCTTAAAACTGAAACTCTTCCTTCTTTTCTTACTTTACTTCTTCACTTTTCTAAATACTTATTACTTCTCAAAGCGCACTACTTAAAACTGAAACTCTTCCTTCTTTTCTTACTTTACTTCTTCACTTTTCAATAGGCTAACTTTCATCTACAAGAATATCTTGACGAACCGAATACAGATTCGTGTTAGTTATATTATTACTAACATTTTAAATATTCTAACTTATATTTTAATGCTTGCTACGAAAACTTATCATTAGATCTTCTTTTCTTACTTTACTTCTTCACTTTTCTAAATACTTATTACTTCTCAAAGCATACTCCTTAAAACTGAAACTCTTCCTTCTTTTCTTACTTTACTTCTTCACTTTTCTAAATACTTATTACTTCTCAAAGCATACTCCTTAAAACTGAAACTCTTCCTTCTTTTCTTACTTTACTTCTTCACTTTTCTAAATACTTATTACTTCTCAAAGCGCACTACTTAAAACTGAAACTCTTCCTTCTTTTCTTACTTTACTTCTTCACTTTTCAATAGGCTAACTTTCATCTACAAGAATATCTTGACGAACCGAATACAGATTCGTGTTAGTTATATTATTACTAACATTTTAAATATTCTAACTTATATTTTAATGCTTGCTACGAAAACTTATCATTAGATCTTCTTTTCTTACTTTACTTCTTCACTTTTCTAAATACTTATTACTTCTCAAAGCATACTCCTTAAAACTGAAACTCTTCCTTCTTTTCTTACTTTACTTCTTCACTTTTCTAAATACTTATTACTTCTCAAAGCATACTCCTTAAAACTGAAATTCTATCTTCTTTTCTTACTTTACTTCTTCACTTTTCTAAATACTTATTACTTCTCAAAGCATACTCCTTAAAACTGAAATTCTATCTTCTTTTCTTACTTTACTTCTTCACTTTTCTAAATACTTATTACTTCTCAAAGCATACTCCTTAAAACTGAAATTCTAT